>JASTUB010000480.1:0-12094 GCA_031124825.1 Saccharomycopsis vini
AAAAAAAAAAAAAAAAAAAAAAAAAAATAAAAATAAAAATAAAAATAATAATAAAAAAAAAAAAAAGTAAAAAAAAAGTAAAAAAAAAGTAAAAAAATGACAAATTTATTAAAAGCTAAAAAAAAAAATAAAAATAAAATGTAAATAAGTAGAAAATAATAAGCCTTTTCTGTCAATTAATTATTGTTTTGAAGAATTTATTATATTGAAATTTAATGTAGATTTTAAAATTTTTGCCGTCGGAATTGCATCACCGTTTTTTTTTTTTTTTTTTTTATCAGTGATTAAAATTCTTTTTTGACAGGAGCAATTTTATTTTCTTTTATTTTAAATGGATAATCTTTTATATAATAAAATTTAAAAATTGATTTAAAATTTTCAATCTTCATCAATAATAATGGAGACATTAAGAAAAATAATAATAATAATAATAATAATAATCAACTTTTGATTCAAAATGACTATTTTAATACAATCAGATCATTAAAAAAAAAAACCAACCAATTTTGACATCCTCTCCTCACTTCAAATTAATGTCCGGTACCGGGCACATCCATCACTGAAAAAGAGAAAAGGTTACCCCCACATCATCCACTCTTTTGGGTGATGACTCATCTCTGTGATATTATGCATATGTCTGATGATCTCAAGTAGGATTTATAAATCCATACATATATATATGTTATTTTTAATACTAATAATCATTTAAAAAAAAAAAACTAGATACCGATGGTTGCCAAAAAGTTTGTAATGATCTTCAATTTATACCGAAGTATCTATACAAATCTATATTTAGTCCGTGCTTGAGACCCGGAAGCTTAAATAATTTATAAAATTATATCAACATATACAATTGAAAGGAGCTCAAGCCCAGAAGTCGACATCAATGCTGATTGATGTCAGTCAACCCCTTCGCGTGTTTTGGTGGATCAGGTTACCATCATTTGAATTTCTTGGATTTAGCGGTATATATCACAACTGTTAACAAAATCTGTGATTGTTTTTTTTTTTTTTTTTTCCATTTGTAGGAGATAAAAAGTTTTGAAAAAAAGAGCAATTTTCAAGGTAAATAAATGTTTAAAGAAAATCTGATTTCTGAAAAAGGATTTGATAATATCTACTTACTAAAATATCGAGCGCAGATATGGTGGGGATTTCTTATAATAAGTAGTTGTTTCGAAAAAAAAGAAAAAAAAAAAAAAAGCATGCCAGGTCGACTCAAATATTGATAGTCAATTTTCAATTTTCAATTTTTTTTCAATTCAATCCATACTTCGCTATTACTTTACTGGAGCTTGATAAATGATCTCCCTTAACATGAGCTGTGATGTTGAATTTGACCAGAGTGCATTACGGTCGAGAGCGTCAGCATGCATAAATATGCATAAAAAATATCATCATCATAGCTCTAATAATCTACAAACTTTGTCAAAATATAAGCCCTGTAATAGCTAAACTAAGATTTTATCTTTTATATTCAATATACCAATATATAAATTAAGTTTGAAAAATCTCACTTTGGAGGAGAGAAATACCATATAAAGAACACAAAAATCGAAGAGATTTATTAACACAAAAGCGTTTATTATAATACCATAAAAATATATTTCAACCCTAACAATCTAAATAAAAATATATCATCATCTATTGAAATGATTAGTTGAATTTATATTATAAGCTCCCATGGGTTTCTGTTGGGTTGGCCACCACATGATCAGCTCCAATGGGTTTAATAATGTAAAATTCATGAAATAATTCATAAATACTCTGTTAAACGGATTTAGTTTGACCTCGTGCTGCAATATATATATATAATGGCTAAAATAGATATATATGAAGAATTAAAATATCGAGATGAAAGTATATAAATATATTTATAGGACAAAATTAATCCAGAAAATGGACACAAGTAACATTATTCATACCCAAATTGCAATGAGTAAGAGCAACATCGATAGCAGAAGAATTGCCTTGGTTGATTCAACATTTCAGACCCTTCGTGTCAGTTATGTTTGGACTTCTGAATCTTTTTTACTAGATATAATCAAAAACACGGTTTATGAAATGATACCTTTTAGTATTAATTTAAACGATATTAACTCTTTGGATGGAAATCATAAACGCTATTCGGTTTCAATTATTTTTATACGTCTATGAATCGCATTTTCTTAATGGTACGGTTTATAAAATCTAACTCTTTTTTCCAGCTATAAAAGACCAATTCATGTGTTCCTGTTGAAGTTGGCCAAAATAATAGTATTAACAAAAGGAACCTTCAAAGAGTTTACCAATAGCTCAAACAGTACACCTTCAAAATTTTTGATAAATTCACCTGTTAATTGATGAGCATATCACAAAGACAAGTAGGATACGACGGTATTAAAAAATGAATTTTCACAACACTGAAGAAGAAAATAGTTGTGAAAACCTTAGCTTTAAGAAATTGGAAACTGGATCTGCATTCAGATATATCAACCTTGCTTGCCATCCTGACATATAGATCCATCTAGTTTTACAACTCACCAAAACTCATCAAAAACAATCTATCTAGCTCACTGAATATTAAATCTAATATAGCACAAAAAAAAAAAAAAAAAAAGCCACTAATTTGAAATCAAACCACGAGAAGAAAACATTTTGGTTTCAAAAATAAATCCTACAACCAATAAACTCATCAGCTGAAATTGTCCAAAAGAGTTTCTAGAACCCAGAATCAAAAAAACAACAAAAGAAAAAGGAAAATCTATAAATTTTATATCATATATAACTCATTTTTACATAGATTTCAAGTATCTTAAATTTAATTTTGTCAACGTTTGTCATATATAAGTATCTCATATACGGATGTGTTAAACTCATCATCGAGCCAATATAAAGCCCTATTCTTTCACCTGAATTCTTTTGTTCTTCCATCCTAATATAGAAGTAAAGTTATTCTTAATTTATTTTGACGATTTTTAATTTTAATATTTTCATAATTATTGGTTTAGGTCTCAACTGTTTTCATAAAATCTGATCTCATGTATTATCATGTTAGTATATGTTGAGAGCGGTGGGTAGCCGCGATGACCTTGAAGACTTGTGCATAAAAAGCAGAGAAGAAAGAAAAATTTTTTTTTTTTTTCTTTTTTTTTTTTTCTTTTCAATTTTTTTTTCTTTTTGTACCCAAAACAGGTTTTTTTTTTTTTTTTTTTTTTTAATTTATTGATGGGGAACCAAAGTTATAAAATCTTTGGTTGAAGCTTTGTTGAAAGATTGGCGAAAAAAGAGTATTTGAAAAAGGGATTTTAAAATGTCTAAGGATTTGAGAAAAAAGGTTAGAAAATCCACAAAATCTTCCAAAAAATTTGTGTATCAATCGTTCAAGGAAAGATTGGAATCATTATCCATAACAAGTACAACAAGATCTTTGTCCTCAAATAATCGTCTCAAACATGAAATTGACGATGATTCTTCTCATTATCTTGATGCTTTGAGTCATTGGAAAGAACTCAATATTACTAAAAACTTCACAGAATATTGTCAAGAAACTCAAAATTTAACAAATAATTTACCTCAATTAATATACCATAGATCACTGATTTTTTCCAAGTTAAAAGAATATATTGATAAGCATGATAATTTATCTTTGGAACCTCTTCTACAATTATTAGTCAATTTTATACATGATTTGGGTGGGGAATATTTCATGGAATTTTATGAAAGTTGTATTCAGTCCTTGATAGATTTGGCCTTACACATTTCTAGCATTGGTGCTAACAGCACAACCACAAATCAGTTAATGTCAAATGATCATGTTATTCAATGGTGCTTCACTACCATAACATTCACTTTCAAGCATTTATCCAAAGAATTATCTAAAGAAAAGGAATTTTTGGCAACACTAAGCATCTTTTATCCTTGTTTGATTTTAACCAAAAGACAATATATTTTAAGATTTGCTTCAGAAGCCATTTCTTTTCTTCTTAGAAGAGCTAAACAACCAACCATATTGCAAACAATAGAATTTTTTAAAACTAAACTTGATCAATGCTCTAACGTTGATGAAATTGAAGCATTAAAAAATGCCATGACTGTTTTGTTTTCAGAATCAATGAAAAATGTTAGTCAAAGTTATCATTTGAAACCTCTTAATTTGACTTTAAGTCTTTTGATGAAAAATGCTCTCGATTCTTCTATGATAACAGTATATTGCGACATTTTATTGGAATTATTAAATCATGGTACCATTGATAATGTGGAGCCAATATATCGAATCACAATTGATTCCATGGATGAGCTAGTTCCAAACGCAACTAGCGAAAATCATATAGTTAATGCTTTTAAAATTTTATCTACATTGGCTTTCGCCGAAAGTGGCAGGAAAAATCCGTGCTGGAACAATTTTGCACCAATCTCAAAGAAACTAGTTGAACTAGTTGAATCACTTGGCTCATCTTCAACTAAATCTTTTGAAATTATAAGTTTCTATTTTATTGTGGTTTTACGTAATGCCCCAATGGAATTTCTTACAAAATTCCACTCATTCATCTTCAATTCAATGCTTAATCTAGATGATGGTCACTGGTTCTTGGGCTTTGTGCAAAATGCAATTACTGTTCAAAAAGAAAAAACTCTTATTTTTGGCTCAAAAATTATTAGCGATTATATCATAAAACAATGGCCTAAAAATCAAAAGCAGATCTGTTGCTTTTTGACTGATATAGATAAATCGCTTTTATCCTCTAGTTCAGTTTCAAATAAAACTGGCAATAAATTGCAAATTAGCATAACTGCTGATTTTTATAAAGATTTGATTGAAAGTTTGCAAAATATTTCTACATCTGGTGGTTATGAGGATTTCAAAGTATTAGAAATATATTGGAGATTATTGATTTTACAACACAGCAAGAACTTTAAAGATTACGAAATTTTGATACAACTATTTAAAGAAATTTTCAATGATAATGTTGATAAAAAAAATAGTGGCTCATTATTTTCGGTAGAGTTAGGCGGGATTATATTGCAATCTTTGTCAAAGCAAGACTTATCAGATAATGATTGTCTAATGATACTTGATAATGTTTTCAAACAAGTAAACTATTCAAAACATTTGTTAGCAAACACTGAAGACGGTGATAAAGACGATACGAATAGAGAAATGTTCATGGAGGACAACATTTTCCTTAAAAGCAATTCTTATGTCAGCGGTGTTTCTGACTTTATTTTTTCTCTAGATTCACAAAAACATCCAAAAGCAACTGAATTCATAAAGTTGCATCAGTACACCTTCATTAACAGTTTATCAAACTCTTTGATCATCGGGTCTCATAAACTTAGGGCTAGTGCTATTCGTTCTATTGTATCCATCTATATCAAAAGCGGCTCTGGTGTACCAAAATTGATCAATACTATCGACTCTATTGAAAGCATTCCTTTAAATTTGCAAAATGGAAGAGATCTTTTACTAAGAATTAGACAGCTAACTAATTCTTTTGCCTCTGATGAAAATACTAATGATGTTAGAAAAATTGTCGTCAAATGGATTTTCGGAATGTTGTCTAATCGTTTTAAACCAATTTGGGATGCAATTTTCGAAAATATTCCTAAAATCACACAAATACAGGAAACTGCAGTTTGGGAATTGATTCATTACTTTTTATATAAGGATTATGCTCAATCAGGAGATGAAGTATTCTTTGATATTGAAAATGGTGAGAAAATGGTAGATGATGCCACCAATAATAATAATGATACCAACAAAAAAGATACAAATGTATCTCTTGAATTCAAAGTGCTCGATTCAAGACTTGGTGATTCTTTTAAGAAGTTTGATAATTGTTTTAAGAATTATTTCACACTAGACAAATATATAATAAAATTTGCAAATGAAAACCGAACTGATGCTGAGAATTCAAATTTTATGAGATGGCAATGTTTGAATGTCTTGATGAAGATTCCTTCTTTGGGTGAGAAAAAAGCTAGATATTTGGTGCCGGTAATTCTTGAAGATGATATAGAATCTGATCAAATGTATGAAGACGGCGAGGAAAATGATTTTGCAATTAAAGATTCCAAGTTTAACGACTGGACTATCAAAGATAAAGATTTATTGATTGAATTGTTTTCAAAATTCAAAAATATCAAAAATATTCATAAATCTTCGGAGTTGTTTTCACATTCAATGGATTTATTATGTGCCAGAAACCCAGCAACTCAAAAAGTTGCACTCAAAGTCTTATTAGCTTTTAAATCAGAGGGAATCAGAAAGTTTTCTGATAATTTAAATAATATTATTGATGAAACAACTTACCGTGACGAATTAGTGACATTTTTCAGTAACAATAAAGCTGAAGATTTGAGTGGTGTTATAGAAGTAATATTACGTATACTTTATGGTAAATCAAAAGTGAAAGTGAAAAGCAATTCTAAACAATCTAAAAAACAATCTATATTGAAACTATTAAGTGGATTGAAAGAAGAGTATGTCACAATGTTTTTGCGACTAGGTTTTGAAAAAATTGATTTTCAACCAGTTATTGATAAGTTTGAAAAAAATGGTGATGCTGGAAAAGCTAAAAATATTTTTCAAAAAGTTCCAGTGAACGAAAAAATTATGAGAAAATTGAATGGTTTCATGAATTTGTTGAATGATGTCATTGGTGAACTAAAGGCCCAGTTTCCAGAAGCATTAGAAAGTACTTTAGGCCCATTGATATATTCTATTGGTTTAGCACAACATACTATTGGAAGTGGTGCCCAAAAATCTGAGAACACCATATTGGAAAAATCTTCAAAAGCAACACGTCAGTTGGGTATGAAAATTTTGAGTAACTTTTTTGGATTATTCAATGAAGATATTAGCGCAAATGGCTCTTCAAAAGCAATGACGAATATCGAAGTGGATTTGATGGATGTAGACCAAGAAGTAACTAGTTTTATTGATTGGAATAGATATAAAGGTCTAATTTATGCTTTGATTATTGAGCCAAGACTTGAGAATTTTAGTAACGAAAATTTGCAAGCACCTTCATCATTATTGAAGTTGATTGTTTCTTGGTCTAAGAGCTCAAGCTTATATCAATTCTTATACTTTGAAGACTCTAGACCTGTGAATTCTTTACTTTCACTTTTTGAAAATTCAAATTGCAAGAACTCTGTGTTATCAGAAATATTGTTGTTTAATGAAAATGTCGTCAATTCCATCAATCACATTTCTATTGATCCTAATTTTGAAATTGTGGTATCAAGAGTGAAAGAAAGTTGTTTGAGAGCTTTCCCAATAATCTTAAGCAAACCTGATATCTCTAAAGAAGTAATTTCGAAGATTGTGACAATGGTGTTGCTATTTATAGAAAAGGGTTTAATCGCTGATGATAACAACGTATTAAAAATCTTAATTGATACATTGATTGATGCTTTGGATAAATCTAGTTATGAAAACTTTCATGGATTGACAGTTAAAACTAAGACTGACATTGTAACTGCTGTAGGCAAACTTTTGCCTAATTTGGAGGTTGAAAATTACCAAAGCATTGAAACCGTTTATGTTACAGTATCAAAATCTTTTAAAATCTATGCTGATGTTGGTATCAGAGAGGGTTTGGTGAATATTTTGAAAGTCATTGGGGATAAATTAAATAATTTCAAAGATATTGCTGCTTACGTGGAAGGAATTAATGCATTTAATAAGTCAAGAATTGGTGAGCCAGATTATCAAAGCAGAATAAATTGCTATTCTATTGTTAACGAATCCAAATATATTGAAATCAATCATATACAATGGCTTCCTTTAATTTTCAATTGTCTATTTTTCATCAACGATGAGGAATCCTCTATAAGATCAAATGCAAGATTGATGTTGTCTAGATTTATCGATTGCACTACCGAAAAATGTCAAACTTTGGAAGAGGCTGCTCCTTATGTTCATTTACTAAAAAATACAATATTGACCAATTTGAGAGTTGGTGTTAGAAAAAATGATGATAAAGTTCAAAAAGAATATGTCTTATTATTATCTCATATTGTGGAACATTCTAAATGGTACACTGATCTTGAAGATATGAAAGTCTTGCTATTTAATAACGACGAAGAGGCAAATTTCTTTTTAAATGTAAACCATATCCAAGCTCATAGACGTCAAAGAGCAGTTAGAAGACTTATGAACTTTGCCCCTTATTTATCTTCTGCTAACATATCCCATTATCTCATTCCAATTGTGGAAAGATTTGTATATTGCGGAAATGAAAATAATAATAGTAATGCTAGAAATTTATCAAATGATTCAATAGAAACAATTGGTATTTTGGTTCGTTATATCACTTGGAATCAATTCAAGGCATTATTAAAAAGATTCGTTTCTTATTTAAAAAATAAATTGGAATTTTTTGGAGATGTGGTCCACTTAATTGTTGCAGCAAGCAAATCTTTAGAAATTTCAGTTAAAAATAGAAACGAAGGTGCAATTGAAGATTCTCCTAATTCTGATCTAAATAACAAAGACGTGAAAAATATTCTGGAAGTTGATTTAGATAAGGCTACTATAAATCATGACAAATCTATCATCAAGGATTTATCTAAGAATCAAGCTGAAATCGATGGATTTATAATTGATAATTTGTTTCCACAACTCACCCAGCTTTTGATTGTTAGAGATGAAGAAACAGCAGTTATTAGGGTATCAATTTCTGAATCATTAGTCTCATTGATACTATGTCTCTCTGAGGAAAACCGAACAGTCGAATTACCGGGTGTGTTGACAAAAGTAGCACAAATTTTGAGAAGTAGATCTGAAGAATTGAGAGATTCGGTGAGAAAATCTTTAGGCAAAATTGCTGCTACTTTAGGTACAACATACTTGCCCTTTATTATCAGAGAATTGAAAACGGCATTACGAAGAGGGCCACAAATTCATATTTTGAGTTTCACTGTTCATAGTTTGTTGGTGATATTGAACGATAGACTTAATCAAGGTGACTTAGATGATTGTTCTGAAATGATAATGGATATTATTATGGAAGATTTATTTGGAGCTGCTTCTCAAGAAAAAGATGCCGAAGGATATTCAGGTAAAACAAAAGAAATCAAACATAATAAGAGTTTTGATTCTGCTGAGATTCTAGCTGGTTATATAAGTTTGAGTGGATTCAATTTGTTGTTGAAGCCAGTGAAGTTGTTGATTGGCGAAAACATTAGTTTGAAAACTCAAAATAGGTTAGATGAATTATTAAGAAGATTTGTTCTTGGATTAAACAATAATCCAGATGCCAATTCCCTTGCAGGTTTGACAATGTGTTATGAAATTTTTAATGATTCGGACGAGTTACTTGAAACTGCCAAATTTATGAAAAAAAAAGCAATTAAAGAATCTGAAGAAAATTTTTTGATTCAATTGAACGCAAAACCAATGAAAAGTGAGTTAGAATTCTCCCGCTATGCCGATACCTTGCGAAAATTTTCTTTGGATTTATTGAGAAGCATTTTATCCCATAACGAAAAATTACTGAGTTTTGCAAATATTTCAGGATTCATTCCTCTTATTGAGCAAAGTTTGAGGGCTGATCATGAAGGGCTATTGATAGCTTCATTGAAAGTATTAAATATTGTTATTTTATTACCTTTAGATGATGACGCAAATAAAAGAGTGACAATATGTACTAGAAGGATATTGAAATTTGTTAAGAATAGTCCAACGACTAATTCAGATTTAGCTCAATCGTGCTTGAAGTATTTGTCTTCAATTGTGAGACACAAAAATGAAGATATTGATTTGAAAAAATCAGCAGTGGTTTATATTTTGGTCAAAATTTCCCCTGATTTAGAAGATCCAAACAGACAAGGTTTGGCATTCAACTTCCTTAAAGCCGTATTGTCTCAACATATTGTTGTTCCAGAAGTTTATGATATTATGGAAAAGGTAGCAAAAATTATGGTTACAAATCATACAAGAGAGGTCAGAAATATGGCTAGAAGTACTTATTTTCAATTTTTGATGGAATATGATCAAGGTAAAGGGAAACTTGACAAAGAATTCAAATTTTTAATTGGTAATTTAAGCTATCCTGCTGAAGCAGGTAGATTGTCAGTTATGGAGTTGATAAACTCTATTGTCTTGAAAGCTTCTACCGATTTGCTCTTTAAGATATCTAGCTCCTTTTTTGTCAGTTTAAGCAATGTTGCGGTAATTGATGACTCTCTAAAATGTCGTGAAACTGCCGCAAAATTATTGAGCGCTTTAATGAAGAAACTCGATGGAAATGTCGATTTAATTGACTCCTATTTGATTTCATGGATAAAGCAAAACAACAATAAATTATTGTTGAGATGTGGGTTTCAAATTTATAAACTTTATATTGACTCTGTTGGATTGGGCAAAAACATTCAGTTAGATAATTTGACAATGACTCGTTTGAATACAATTTTGTCAAGTGGAAGTAGTGTTTACCTGGAGGATGCAGATGATGATAATGAATGGGAATTAATTTACGCTGCCCTTACTACTTTCAGTAAAATTATGGCTATTAAAGAAGTTGCTACTTTGTCTAACAAAGAATATGAGAACTATTGGAGAAATATCATTTCTTTGTTGTTGTATCCTCATTCTTGGATCAGGCTCAGTGCTTCTAGATTGGTTGGTATCGTGTTGTCTCATTTAGGTCAGTTTCAATTTTTGAATGATAATGATGTGCAAATGATTGCCTATAGGTGCGTTAGACAATTAAGTGCTCCAAAAATCACATCTGAATTGGGTAATCAAATTGTAAAGAATTTGGTTTTCATTGTTATGAAATGGTCGAAAGAGAACACAAGATACTTTAGTAAGAATTCACATCAAATGGAAGATGAAGACGAAAATGAAGAAACCAAAGAAGAGCAAGATCAAGATAGACAGAATTCTTTCGAGCTTGCTGTTGAATGGCTAATCTATAAAGTATCAAAGATCATCAAAAATGACTATAATAGTTACAATTTCATTAATTCTAAAAAATCCTCAATCAAATTGATCGCGATGACAGCCCAAATTTTGTCTATTGATTTGTTGAAATCTGATTCGATTTCTCAAACTATAATTTTGGCTTTGTCTAATATCACAGAAGAAGAAAGTACTGCGGAAGAAGATAAAAATATGATGGAAATGATTGAGCTTGCTTCTGAATGCTTGAAGATTTTAGAAAATAAGTTGGGTATATCAGAATATACCAAGATTTTTGCTAAGGTACGTAAAATAATTGCTGAAAGAAGAATTGAAAGAAAAGTTAAAAGATCTCAAATTAGAATAACAAATCCCGAAGCTGCTGCAAAGAGAAAAATGAAAAAACATGCTAGAATAAGAGAAAAAAGAAAATCTGAAAAAGATGAAAACGGATATTATCATAGTAAAAAGAAGCAAAGAACATAGACTCCACACTCATAATAATTTAATGAACTACATTGCTCTTTATCATGTTCTTTTTCTTATTTTTTTTTTAATCATTATATATTACCATTATATTTCATTTCATTTGATTTTGCTTTTCTTTTTTTATTCTTATGTCATCGAATTACAGTTTTTATTAATTATAAAGTATTAATCAAATGTAATCGAACTAATTTAAACTTCTTTTTCAATACACCAATCTGATGATCTAATATTTCAAACTCATTTGTCAACTCTCATTAATAATATGAACCGTTTGGTGATCCGAACAATTTATTCTTTTAAAGTGAATATTGAAAATGCAATAAATTACCCGCCTGTTCAACACTGCCCAGGAATTCCCCAGCATGCATAGTTATGAGCAACTGATCGGAAGCACCGTATTATTATTTTTTTTTTTTTTTCTTTTTTTTTTTTTTTTTGGAAAATCACCGTGTTACCTTTACATACAATGTCAACATGAACATGTCTTTCCTTCTTGAAAATTGATAGGCAATTTTTATTTACTGATTCGCAATTTTTTAATTCTTCTCTCTTTTTTTTGTTCATGGGGGTTTTCCTTTGTTTAATCTAACTCATTTATTTTTGTATTTTTGTTCTGCTTATTTTACAGGAATTTCTGTTTTTTTTTTTTTTTTTTTTTTTTTTTTTTTTTTTTTTTTTTTTTTTTTTTTTTTTTTTTTTTTTTTTTGTTTTTTT
>JASTUB010000481.1:0-10000 GCA_031124825.1 Saccharomycopsis vini
TTTTATTTTATTTTATTTTATTTTATTTTATTTTATTTTATTTTATTTTATTTTATTTTATTTTATTTTGTTTTATTGATATCTTTTTATTTTATTTTGTTTTATTGATATCTTTTTATTTCATCTCATTGATAGCAGTTGATTGTTTATTTGATCTTTTGCTGATGCTGAGTTATCAAAAGAAGCGGAATAAAAGCGCTCACGAACGAATGAATCGCTGAGAATTAGGAAAGATATTTTGAACATCTATGCTCATTGAATAAGCGTTACAAAATATTGTTTTCTCATTTGGACCAAACTTAAGGATATTGGAATCATGCAGATTTCTCCTGCAGTTCATAATAATCAAAAAAAAAAAAAAAAAGAACATAAAAATCAAGAGGGGGTGTTTTGATTTGGCGACACAAAACCAATTTTATAAGCGCAAAAATTTTTGACATTTGTAATAATGTAATTTTTTCTTTTGCGAGCTCAGATTCATTTAACTACTTCAACTTCAATTATATTTTGCTTTCATTTTCATTTTCATATCTTCTATTATTTCTCTTTATCTAGTTTTTTATCTATACTGTTAATCTTCACATTCAATGACTTCAATTTTTCCAATATGCCAGTAGATGGATCAATGATATTCAACAACTCAAATATTTTGGAATTAATGTTATTTGCATCTAAGTCCTTTTGATCTTCATTTGATGCCGAATAATCAGTAGCCAGTGTTTTTTTTGACAAGTTACGGATTTTCATCAACTTTGAGTTCAAGTCATTTAACTGTAACCCAGTTTCTTTTAAATTTGAATTTTTGTATCTTAAAACTTCTAAATTATGTCCAATGTTTTTCGTATTTTGCTCTCGTATTTTAAATATCCTATCACGTAGCTCTTGTTTTCTTATTGATGTCTCTCGCAAGTTTGAGTTTAAATTACTTATTAATAAATTCAAGTCAAGAATTTTTAAAATTGAATCAGATAATAAATCCGTGTATTTTTCAACCAATCTAGTGTCTTGTTTATTTCCTGCAATATGCTTCTGTGTAACAATACTATTTTTTAAAAATTCTAAAATTGATGTAGAAATCACATCTAAAGCATTGAGTTTAACCCTTTTGGTGTTATCTATATCTTTCGTAAGTCTATTAATATCCATTTCAAAGGATT
This sequence comes from Saccharomycopsis vini, assembly GCA_031124825.1. Taxonomy (NCBI): domain Eukaryota; kingdom Fungi; phylum Ascomycota; class Saccharomycetes; order Ascoideales; family Saccharomycopsidaceae; genus Saccharomycopsis; species Saccharomycopsis vini. Next base: position 1,158 of record JASTUB010000481.1, read on the forward strand.
TATATGTTGAGTTTGATTTAACGTTGTAATTTTGAGTTGTGATTAATTTGCTAGATGTGTTTTTGCTTTGTTTTGAATTATTCGTTGAACTCAATTCTGATTTTGTATTTAGTTTAATTTTTGCTGCTCGTGTCTTTTTTTTCTTTTTATCATAAACGTCATCATTATCTATATCTTCACTGTATTCATCATCTTCTGCTACAATATATTCCTCTTCACTCAAATCAGAAACCTCTAGGTCATTCGTATCATCGAGATATCCTCTGGGTGTAGTTTCGGTTGGCGTATTGGGTGCTTTACTGTGTTTTCTAGTTTTACGGGCTGTTCTTAATGGTGTATGATTTATTGAAACATTCACTTGCTCGTCAGTTTGGGTGGGAATTACTTCATCAAGTTGAATAGGTTCTTCTCCAACAAATATAATAGGTTCTTCATCACGCTGGGTGGTCGCTTCTTCCTCAAATTGAATAGGTGCTTTTCTGTTATCCCGGTTGGTTTGTGATTCTTCTTCAAGTTCAATAGAGGCTTCTTCATTAGGTTGAATAAATACTTCTTTATCACGCTGTGTAGGGGTTTCTTCGACAGGTTCAGTAGGAATTTCTTCATCAAATTGTTTAGACACTTCTTCATCAAGCTGAATAGAGACTTCTTCATCAGGTTGAAAAGAAATATCCTCATCAGATTGGATAAGAACTTTATCATTTTTCGTTGACGAAGAAGATTTCGATTCAATAGGCAAAGGTTTGCTTTTTACTAAATTTTTTGCAATGTTTAAAGAATTAGTTAATGATCTTCTTGATTTTCTACTTGAAAAAACTCTCCTCTGCTTTAGGGTTGAATTTTTTGTATCTGGTGTTTTCATAACTTCTTGTTCTTTTCTTTCTGAAAAATCACTAGCATCTTTAGTATTATCATTCTCTTTTTGTGGTAGAGATGTTCTCTTTTGACGGGCTTCTGGCGTTGACACTTTGCTCACTCGATCATTATTGACTATGACTGATCTTCTTGGAGTAATACTAATTCTTGAAGCTATGGATTCTCGATCTGTTGATTTTCTAATATTTGTTGATGATTTTCCTGCTTTAATGGGCGTGATAGAATTTCGAATAGCACGGTCTCTTGATACTGCGGGACTATTACTTACTTCGGAAGAAGTTTCAAAATTTAAAACCAAATCATCAGTCTGTATAATCCTTCGACTAAATAGATATGCAAAAAGCAATTAGTAAATATTATTTACCTCGATTGAAAAAAAAAAAAAAAAAAAAAATAAGCAGTGATACACATACGCCGCACCTCTTTTTCTTGCTTCAATCCTTGCTGCTCTATCCATATTGAATAGTTGCAAAATCAAGACTTCTTTTGGTAATTGATATGATTCTAACTATTATCAAGATGTTTTCTCTACGCGACGCGCAAGAAAAATATTAAAAAAATAAAATAAAAATACAAAAAAATATAAAAAAAGGAAAAACAAAAACAAAAGTATGTTCTGAGTCAGTGATTATGTAAAAGCACCACTTATCACTATTTTAAAGAAATGATATCTATATATTCTATTAGAATAATTTGTGAAATTAGCATTTAACAAAATTTTCGAAAATTTTAAGAATCCCTATGAAATTAAAAATATGTTGATCTATCTCTAATGATAATAAATTTGCTTTTGGAAAGAAGTGAGTGTTATATGAAATGATATACCTCAATTTATGATATGTGCAGAAGAATGCATAGCACTAATATCTGCTTCTGGTATTAGCCGCGTAGGGACTACTTCTCCGCAGTTTTGATACTTTCAAAGCATCGCTGATGAAGTACTTCCCGCAAATCTTTATGCTTGATAACTCAACTTAACAATAAAAAAATCTTGGTTAGAGGTACATCTACTACAAAAGTGAAATTAGTCAATCATACAGAAAAATACACAGATATATAAAAGCAAGAAGTATCGTTTATCTTGAATTTTTTTTTCTTTTTTTATTTTTTTTTTCAAAGAATGATAAAATTTCAAAAATCATTTTCCAGATCATTATCTTCATCTTTTACTAGAATGTCCCATCAAATTACTCTTAAAAATCCTTCTTTGTTACAAACAAAACCGCTTATCAGCGGTGAATTCGTTGATGGTGCTGTTGCTGCCTCTGAGCCTAAAACCTTTGATATATTGAATCCAGCTTCTGGCGAGCATCTTATTTCGGTTGCTAACACCAGTATTGGTGATGTTCAAAGAGCAATCGATGCTGCCTCTTCCGCATTTAAAATATTCAAAAATGTCACTGCTAGACAAAGATCAAACATGTTATACAGATACTACGAATTAGTTTTAGAAAATAAAGAAGATTTAGCAACATTGATCACCTTAGAAAATGGTAAAGCTTATAAAGATAGTTTGGGAGAAGTCATGTATGCTGCATCTTTCTTACAATGGTTTGCTGAAGAAGCTCCAAGGTTGAACGGTGATTATATTCCATCTGCCAACCCTGCAAATAGAATAATCACAGTGAAGCAACCTTTGGGTGTTTGTGGTATTTTAACTCCATGGAACTTTCCAGCAGCCATGATTACTAGAAAAGTCGGAGCTTTATTAGCTGCCGGAAATACCGCCGTCATCAAACCAGCTTGTGAAACTCCATTAACTGCTTTGGCTTTGGGTAAATTATCTCTTGAGGCCGGTTTTCCCAAAGGTGTCATTAATATTGTTCCAACATCGTTCGAGAATACTCCAAAAGTTGGTGAATTTATCTGTGAAAATCCTGTGGTGAAAAAAGTATCTTTTACTGGCTCAACTGCTGTGGGTAAATTATTAGCTAAACAATCATCTTCAACGATGAAGAAACTATCCTTCGAATTGGGAGGAAACGCTCCTTTCATTGTCTTCGAAGATGCGGATTTGGCTAAAGCTATTCCTGGTGTTATTGCTTGTAAATTTAGACAATCCGGTCAAACTTGTGTTTGCGCAAATAGAATTTTTGTTCATGAAAAAAAATATGATGAATTTGTTAAATTGTTGGTAGCAGAAGTTGAAAAATTCAAATTGGGTAACGGTATGGAAGAAGGAGTCACTCATGGTCCATTGATTCATGAAAGATCCTTGAATAGAATCAATTCTTTAGTTCATGATGCTAAAGCTCAAGATGCCACAGTTTTAACCGGAGGTTCTCCAGCAACTAGTCTAGGTCCTTTCTTTTACCATCCAACCATTTTGGGCGATGTTACTCCAAAAATGAAAATTTTTAACGAAGAAATATTTGGACCTGTTGCTGCCATTGTCAAATTTAAAACTGACGAGGAAGTTATTGAATTAGCTAACAATACCGAAGTCGGTTTAGCAGGTTATTTCTTCAGTGAAAATGTTTCAAGAATTTTCAAAGTTGCTGAATCTATTGAAGTTGGTATGGTTAGTGTAAATACAGGAGCAATCAGTGAAGCTAGTGTTCCTTTTGGTGGTATAAAACAATCTGGTTTAGGTAGAGAAGGATCAGTCTACGGTATCAATGACTGGATCAACATCAAAACAATGGTTATTGGTGGTCTCTAATTTATATTTTGAACTTTCGTGTATATATATATATATATGTATTACAACTTGCATTTTCCTAATGATATTCTATTTGAAAAAATATGACGACAAAGGTATGTTTTTGTAATATCATCAATTAGGCGTGGTGAAAAAATGAAGCTCAATTAAAACAGAAATCTATTTTTCTAGCCTTCATAAATCATTTTTCAGGCAGCAGCCATTTTTCTTTTTAAGACATACAGTGATTCTCAAACTCTTTTTCTTTTAAGAAATTAAAAAAAATTCATTTTATTTATTTTACACAATACTTATAATACATCATTATTATAAAGACCAATATTATTTTGTTTTAGTATTTCTTTCTTCATGAACGCCATCGAAAAAAGTACGAATATTTTCCTCGGTGACAACCTCACCATTTTCAGCAAATGGTTTCAAGAACTCTTTCAATTTGTTTCTTATCATTTCATAAGCTTGAACTCCTTCAATGGCTTGATCGCGAGGTAGAGATTCCAAAACTTTTGAGCCCAAGTCAAATATCGATGACCCTGATTCAGATTGAATATCCTCATCTTCAGGAGGTTCATACACTGGGTCATCATCATACAAGCATTTATAATTAAGTAAGAATTTTCTAATGATTTGAAAATCTTCGTTTGGATTTGGTTTCGAGTCATCAGCATCATCAATATAAGTCACTTTCAAAATAGATTGATAATTATCTTTTAAAAATAGTGAATATTCTAATGATGATGATGATGATGATGATGATAATGATGAATTTCCCAGGTCATTATCTTCTAATTTGATTCTCTTAGCTACTGGCTGTTGATCTTGTTCTATTTTCGAAAGACGATCTTCTAAGGTTATGCTGCCATCAATGTGATATAATGGATCCAAACAAACATTTTTATTTTTTGAAAGTTTATTAAATGACAGTTTATATTTGTGAACACATTTCCAACATATGAAACCTTCAAAGGATTCAAAATCAGGAAACCCTTCCAAAGGTAATGGTCCATCATCATCATCATCTTGTTCTTCTTCACTCAAAATAATAATATTTTCATCCAAATCCTCTTTTTGATCTTTTTCATTTGTAATATCGGATAAAGGTTCCCCACTTTGGCTCTTTTCCATTTCACAATCACCAATTGACCTCTTCTTTATGACAGTACTTGGGTCAACAATCTCTTTTGTTATCTCTTCGGCATTTGCAGCCTCATCTTCTGCTTCTGGAAGAGTGTCCAATAAGTTAACCCCGTCAGGATACCTTTTTCTAAACATTTTTCTTATTTTTTTATCGCCTTGTTCATTTGCTTCCTTTTTAGGTCTTGTTCTATCAATCATACCAGGTTTAAGGCCTAAAATACATTCTTCATGATACCATTCTTCATTACAAACCTCTCCAAAATTACATTGAATCATATTCCCAGTTTCATTTGATGGATTATAAGGTTTTGAACAGCAACAAAACAACCCTACAAAATTCTGAGTGTACCAATTTGAACTTGACGGAATATCTTCAGCAGGAGTTTGTTTCCAAATTTGTTCAAGTTTTCTTTCGGTCTCCAATTTACCAAAATTAGCCTTGAGAATGCCACTACTACTAACACCAACATTACTAGTCCCAGTAGCCATAACTAAGCCGTTGTTATTTTTGTTGTTTTTTTCTTCTCCAAGAGGGCGATAACGTAATTTGCAACAACCGTTTGAAGGAATTCTTGTTGTTCCACAATCACAAGTGAAATTTCTTTTTGTAAACAACTCAACAAGTTCATGATCAGAATGACATTGAATACTACAACTGTAACAAATTCCATTATATTCTTTTTTCCCACTATTGTTGTAACATGTCAAGCATGCAAATAACATTTGTCTTAGAGGGCCATAGTTGTAAGTGCAAGTATCTGGATCATAAGGCATCACTTCACAAGCAGCTCTCTCAAGTCGAATTTGAGAGTCAATGTAGTCAGCTGCTGTGATTGACTTGTCATTATCTTTCTCTGAGTTTGAGGATATCATTTTTTTTTTTTTTTTCTTGAAGATATGCGACAGAGTAAAATATGTAGTAGTGATGTGATTTGATGAGTGATAGTAAAGTCGCGTCTTTATTTTCAAGCCCGAAGGGCATCTTTTTTTTTTTTTTTTTTTTTTTTTTTTGTACTTATTTTGGATTCGTGCGCGTATGAATAATTTAGCGAGTGGGTGAGAGTATTCAGTATTAACAAGCTCCTCAGAAATCTAATTTGATTTATAAAATCCTTGATGCAAAACAAAAAAAAATAAAAAATCAAGAGCTTAGTATTATAAAAAAATTCCTCAGGATTAAAGAATGTAAAAAACTTATTACATAGTTGGTCAAAAATATTGGTATTTCTTTGAAATATAAACTACAAATGGAGCAAGAATTTTTTGTAAATAATAAACTTAAAACTGTTTCTGAGAAATGAAAAATATAAAATATTATTATTATTAAGAAAAATCTAGGAAAAGCGAATGGAAATGAATCTAAGTAAAAAATTGTTTAAAAAAAAAAAAAAAAAAAAAAAAAAAAATAAGAAAAAAAAGAAACGACAAGAATCTAGAAATGAATTGGAAGTTAAGAATTTGTAGCAAATGTAAAGGTGAAATTAAATAGTAGCAAAAGGAAATAATCGAAGCCATGAGAACAAGAAATTAAATAAATGAATTGAATAAAAAAATAGGAAAAAAGCTTTAAAAAAAACAGCAAAAGATTAAATAGTTTAATGGTAGGCCACGGAGCAAAGATGCTCGAGATACAAGCAGATACAAGCACTTTCCTTATAATATAGATTTCAGAGATATAGTACATTTGCAGTTCAACGCTTTCAAACAAATGGGCAAAAAGCAATTGGCAAAAATAAAGTAAGGTAGTAAAATGGAGTTGAGATGTAAAGAAAAACTGATTAGGGTTAGGGAATATTGTTTGGTCTTGGTTGGTTGAAGTTGAATTATTGATTATTATTACGAGGGTTGTTTTTTAGCTAATTATTTTTGGATTTATTCTAATCGATTTCCTGGAATCAAGCCTTTAATTCTCCATCTCCAACGAAACTTTTTCTTGAAAGTATTCCATTCTTGTTCAACATCTAAATTGAGCAAAGAGCGTCTTTTATTGAGCTCAAGAACTTGACCTTCTTGATTTTCTGTTTCGCGAGACTGAGATGGTGTTGCTGCTTGATCTTGACCTTGAATAGAATCTGAAGAGGCAGTGCTAGGTGACGACTCACCATATATATATTTATGGAAAAAATTGTAGTTGGTGTTTGCAAATGAATTATTAAGTTCGCTCACATTTAACAATTTGAATTTGGCATTGGTAGCTGTGGTTGGAGGGGAAGTCTCGTTGTATTCATTCAATTGCTTTTCTAATCCTTTTAGTAAGTTATTTGAGAAAGAGGCTGCATCAGCGCCTTGAATGCTAGAAAGCTTGCTTTTCTCAGTTTCACTGGTGGAAACAAGTCTGGTGGTTGTAGGCTTAGTAATTACTGACCCCAAATTACGCCTTTGTTTTGGTAAAGGAAGTGAATAAGCAATTGGGTCATTCGTACGGTTGCTTCGACAAGTATTCATACTTTTAGCATCAGAAAAATTTGAATCACTTTTCAAAATATTTTTTGTGTTAATATCTGTTGTTGCATTTCCTGCTGGTACTCCCTCGTTGAAAAATGGTTCAAACCCTGCATTTGAATCCAAACCAAAAGTTCTAACGGTGTCATCACCAAGCGATGTAGTTGTATCATTATTCAACTCATATAAGTTGATGTCAATTTCGTCTTCATTTTTGATGGTAGACACGTCAGCTTCTTGATTATTGACACCATCGTCATTATTATTCATCAATAATAACAATTTAAGAATCTTCTCATACATTCTGACACTTCTAATGTATTCTTGATTTTGATAAGCTAATGATTCACCATCTTCGATACCATTGTTTTGTTGAAGGTCATTTAATTCCGTTGCGATGAGTTCAGCTAAGTTACTTAACTGCATATCTTCCTCGTGAATTGATTGATCAGTAACAGACATGAAACTAAACTTTCGACCCAATTCAGCAGAATTTGTGCTTATGTTACTATTATTGCTTTTAATAGAACAAGAATCACTAAATTCAAAATCCATATTGTTCAAGATCAAAGCAATTTCATTGTAGACATGAGTACAGCTATCACAAACAAAGATCCTGAATTTACTATTTTCCTGAATTAAAGAAGACAAATCATACAATGGTTTATCACAGATCATGCAATATTTAAGAGTACCAACTTCGTCGCTCATTGAAGTTACTGAATTCAATAATGAGTTTTTTCTATTATGTTGATGAATGTAATTCCCCAGTATTGGTGAATCGAAACTATTGTTTCTTGAACTAGTTTCTAATAAATGTGTGAGGTTCGAATTTGAATTTGAGTAAGAATTTTCTCCGTATAATAATGTCAGTTTCTTGTTATTTTCAGGAAAACTTGTTCCTGCAGTGCTTCTACTTGATCCAGTGAAATTCGAATTAGCCAACTCAGGTGAACGCACACGTTCACCATTTGGAAGTTTAAAAGTTTCTGTGGAAGAAGGAGTACTTTTTTCTTTTGAATGTTGGTTATTATTTTCATTTTCGTGAACTGAGATCTCTGTAGATGAGCTTACTGTTCTGACTGATCCTTTCATTGATGAATAATTTGAGTTTGAATGAGCATTACTAATTAAATCACTGTTGCTAGCGCCATTACTTCCAAATCTAAATTCTGTAGACTTGAAACGCGACAAATTGAAAACTTCATCTGGATAGTTATTCAGAGTCTCACGATCTAATAATCTTATTGCTTTATTCAAGTAAATTAGACTTCTTTTATTACCAATTGCCTTTTTTAGTTTTTGTTTCTTCTTATATATATCAGTAGAAGAAGAAAATTGGCAAAATGATTTGATCGATCTGATTGAAGTATATGTATTTTTGATAGACTCATCAGAACTGCTAATAGTAGTGGTACTTGTATTGATAGCTTTTTGATTTTGAAGCATATTACCAATAGATCTTTTTTTCAAAACTCTTTCTTCATTGGTTCCATATTCAGTCAAATTGAAAATAGATTTTTTCAAGTTCACCACGCTCATACGCTTTTGTGTAGTCTTATTATTTGGGAAATAATCTTCAATAAGAACTATTGGATCGTTTCTTGAAACCACGATTTTTGCGTCTTGAGCATTTACAGATCTCATTTCATCATTCTTGCGTTTTTTTGGCGAGCTAGCTACGGATGAAGATGGTCCAGCAAACAAAGTATTATTCAATGATCCGATT
>JASTUB010000482.1:0-11839 GCA_031124825.1 Saccharomycopsis vini
AAAAAAAAAAAAAAAAAAAAAAAAAAAAAAAAAAAAAAAAAAAAAAAAAAAAAAAAAAAAAAAAAAGAAAAAAAGAAAACAAATGAACCATGAGGCTCTAAGAACCTATAATAGTAAACATTATAGAGAAGTAAAGCTCCAAATACCATAACTTATAAATAATTGAGATAAAAAAAAAATAGAGTGAAAGTGTCAATAAAATATAAGATAAAAAGAGCACAAAATTAATAACTAGATAAAATAATAATAGTACAACTCGTAAAACTATGGATCAAATAAATAAATAAACAAAAACACAGCTAGTAACTATAAAACCAGAGAAATGAAACAATTAAAATACAAACTAGTTAATGAATCCATGTGATGATAATAAGGATGCTTAGTTTTGTGCTGGTGGTTGTTTGGATATAACAATCTTGAGAATAATAAGAATAAAATGAAATTAAATTGAAAAAGAAAGGCACTTTTTGCTTCTTAAATTATTTAGGTCGATTTTTTTATTTTTTTTTTCTTTGATTCCTTCATTCTTCCATACTTTGAGAATTGTTACCTTCCATTCCTTCAATATTTGTTTTTTCTCCAATATTGATGAAATCCTCTAACAAATCAATTGAAATACTTGACCCATTGCAATTTTTCATATGATTTCTCATTAATTCTTTAAACTTGTCTAATGTCTTTTCCAACTGAGTGACTCTTTGTCTCAACATTCTACATTCTCTTGAGGCTGCCTCGGCTTCATCTTGTAACTGCTGTTGAGCCACTTTCTTTTTCTGACGACACTTTGATGCAGCAATTCTATTTCTTTCTAGCAATCTCTTTCTTTTCCAGGCAGCAGTACCTGGAATTAATGCTGGGTCATGTTCTCTTTTAATAATTCCATTCTGTGAATGACTCAAGTTTGAGTTTTGGTTGATTAAAAAGTGTGGTTGTTGACCAGGATGCGGTACCATTATCATGTTATTATTGGGAATCATTGAATTATTCATCATCTGAGTCCCATTTCCTGAAACTGGAGGAAACTGTTGATGAATCTGATTGTATCCATTTTGTGGAACACCAGGCATCATTTGTTGAGGTTGATAGTCAAAATTTGGTTGAGACTGCTGCTGCATCATTTGAGTAGATTTCAATGTTGAATTATTATTAGTTTTATTACCATGATTAGCACTACTTATACTACTGCTGCTTGCGCTAGTATCAGTCGCTTCATTGTTGATTGAAGAAGGAACAATATCGGGGGAAGGAAATAAAGGTTGATATTCATCACTTTCATTGCCATCAAAATGGCTTTCCCTCAACTGGCCGATTTGACCATTAGAAATAGAAACTCTTCTTTTAACTACTCCTGCAATCACATCTGGTTCATAAATAGGGGGATTTGTGATGGGAAAATTGTTGTAATCGAAAAAAGGAGTGTTAAACGTGAATGGAAAATTAGCAGCGGTTAAATTGTGATTGTGAGTGGTTGAAGTTGCAGTTGTCAGGGATGGGTCCACTGCATTAGCTGTCAGTACTTCTATTGGTGAAGATGACGACAAGGTAATTTTTAATTTTTGACTATTTGGTATATTAGAGTCAGAGTTAGGGGGCATTTGAGGCTCTTTTAGAAGGGTACTGGGTATTTGGGTACTAGAAGTATTAGTATTATTAGTTGAAGCAAGTGTTATATTATGATTTACATTTGTTGAAGAGTGGTTCAATATTTTCGAAGAACTTTTACTTTGACCGTTATCAACATAATTATTTAATTGATGAAAAAAATGGTCAGTAGGATCACCAACTAAAATATTACTTGGATTATTATTTATAACGCTGTCTGCATGAGAATCAATAGTAGACTGGCCTGCCAATGTGGGCTCTAACTTTCCAGAGTTATTCATCTAGTAAAAGTGACTTTGAAAAAAAAAAAACGTTATCAACGGTTATCTGATGAGCTTTTATGTCAATAATTATTCATTGGATGAATGAAAAAGTGTCACCGATAATAATAAAAAAAATTATTATTTCATCACAAAGTAGCAAATGAGGTCATTTCTCTTACTTTATTTTTTTTCTTTATCTCTTTATTTTCTTTATCTCTTTATTTCCTTTTGTTTCATTTTTTTTTTTTTTTTTTTTTTTCCTTTTTTTTTTTAAATTTTTTTTTTTTTTTTTTTTTTTTTTTTTTTTTTTTTTTTTTTTTTTTTTTTTTTTTCTGTGCGGACGCATCAGTAACCTTTCTTTTTTTTTTTTTTTTTTTTTACACCAAAACTTTCGATATTTTTTGATGCGCTTTTAATTAACGATTAGTAAGCTTAAAACTTTCTAATTAGCAGTACAACCCGACATTGTTTTTATTTGTTATCTTTCTACAATCGGCACACACTACATGAGAGACGTTGAACACAACTTTTTCCTTCTAAGGATCCATATATTAATTATGATTACGTATTTCTAGAAATGCATGGTTCTTTCTACAAGCAAGAAAATCGTCAAGTTGTTTGGTAAATACCAATAGCGGCTGATTGATTATTTGCCTCCCCCCGTTTTTCTTTGACTTCTCTGTACGCCCCTCACTTCGTATCTCTTGTAGTTAATAGACAAAGAATGTTGCTAATTAGGTACTGTTGTGAAATTGAAAAAACTCAGCAACTATTCCACTGAAATGTGAAAAAAATAGAAAGTTAGATTTAATTTAACAATAACTTAATTTAACAATAGTTTAATTCGACAAGATTAATTAAGCAATTACAGCTTTCGGATTTGTTTTTACTAGCTCTAATTGGTTATTGGAATAAATTTGTCACGTGACACAGCGTACATGTGTGGATCCTATTGCACGGATGGGCGACGAGAAAAACGCAAATCCCACTGAAACAAATGAAGAACATTTATAGAGGAGCTGGCAACCAAAAGTTACAATATGCTAAAAAAAAAAAAAAAAAAAAAAAAAAGAAAAAGATAAGATAAACATACTTAATATCTACTACTTATTTTGGTGTATATATATATATATATAAAGCGTCTGTAGATTTTTTTCACTTTAAATTGCTCTTTCAAACCAGAATTTTTATTTTTGTTTTATCTATTTATTGGGAGAATCTCTTACCCTATGAATCGGGAATAAGCTCTATCCGAAACAAGACATTTAGTATATTAACCGGGTGACTGATGCAAAGGTGTCTGGGACCCATCAAATTTCTACACAACTGATATGGTTGGTTTCTAAATTGAAATTGATCTGTTTCAAGGCTCTGCGAAAAGAACAAGTTTATTCACTAGTCAGCGTAATGTTTCTTTCAATTTCTGGTGGTTTTCTTTTCTTATGAGTTTTGTGAATTATAATGTTGTTTTCAAAATTGGTTGATTCGTTAGAATCTGAGTTTGGAGTAAGGTGTTAGAGGGTGCTTTTTTTTTTTTTTTTTTTTTTTTGACAAATCTATTGGAAACTTTTTTCTGCATTGTAGAACCACTGGTCAAAATGTACTCCCCCATTCCTTCGAACTCGAAAAAAAAAAGGCCAACCTCATTGCACTAGAATAGAAATTGATCTGAATTTGCAGCGCCATAGGTGCACTATTATCACTATCGTGAAAGCTTTGATCTAAGAAATTTAATTTAGTGTAGGTGTGAATATTGATTACAAAACAAAAGTAGCTAGTTATATGTATAGGATATATATGTATTTACGAAAAAGAAAAGTCAAATTAAGTCATTCATAATTAAGTTCACGTAGATTGAATAATAGTAACAGTGATAACAATAAAATCCATTCACATCATTAAAGTTTCTTAAGCAGAGAAACTCAAGGACATACCCAATTTGTGGACTGGTTCAGATAATCTGAGAGCATCAAAGCTGACACCAAGACCTAAAGTAGTGGCTGGGTTCAATTTTTGAGAGTAAGCCAAAGCAGCAACACCAGAGTCAGCCAATTTAGCTTTAACGAAGCTAGTAGAGTCCAAGTTGTATTTAGAAGCAAATTCAATTCCAACAGCTTTGGCACCAGAAACGGATTTGGTGTCGTAAACAGCTTTGGCACCAGCTTCAACAACTGGAGAAACTTTATGGAAATAAGAAGCAGAGAAGACACTGAAGTTGTTGGAAGCATTAATACCAATAGAAGAGATTGGGTTAATGTAACCAGCACCAACGGACAATCTTGTGATTTTACCACCGCTAATGTCGTAACCAACTTCAGAACCAGCAACGTAACCTTCGTGGCCGAAAGTGAAATCACCAGCAAAAGTTGGGCCTTTCAACAAGTCGAAGAATGCTCTAACGTTAAGTTTTGGTTGGGAAAAGTACAAGTTCAATTTGGCACCTTTACTACCACTTGGAACAACACTGGTTAAAAGTTCAGCTTTCAAACCTGGACTCAAAGTGTCAACAAGTTCGATTTTAGTGTCCAAAGAGTTGGCAGTGTTCCAACCTTGAGTCAAAGTCAAACCATTAGCTTTGTCGGTAAATTTGCTTTCAATAGAAGAGCTGATGGTGTCATTTGAACCGGTCTTGGCTTTGAAAGTGAAAGCAACACCATTTGGCGCGTTGGTTTTAACATCAAGAGCAGCCTTAGACAAGTGGTAAAAGTCTCTGCCTAATAAACCGTTAACGTTTTTAGAGATATCTGGGAAAGCTGGTGGAACAGACATGATGCTGGAGTATTTTAATGATATGTAATTGTTTAACTGAACTGATTATAAACAACAGACAATGCACTAACAAAAATAATTTTACAATTGACCCTGAAAAATATAAATATCCACGTTTTTTTTCTATTTTTTTTTTTTTTTTCTTTTTCTCCATGTGTTTTTGTTTACTCGTTCTCTTTCTTAATGGCATACACCCCCATTTATTTTTGGTGTCCGACAATTGGCAATAATCCATTGGGTGTTGGGTTTTTTCTTGGTTGTAAGATCTCAATTTGTGATTTTCGCTCACTGTGTAGGCTTGTGGCTAATTCACATGATATCGGCTTATGCATGCAAAGCCCCACATAGTGGGGGTGCTGAAAAAGTTTGTTGATAACACGTGAGTAAGTGATATCACACATGTATATCACGTGTATTATTTAAATTCTTTTGAAAAAAAGTAAAATAAAAGGTCGATGGAGCCAATGTTTGTGTTATTTAGACAGTTCTTGTTATAAAGCTAGAAACTTATTTTGATTTCAAATCGCTGTGTAATAAATTTGTAACTGTATACAAGTGTATAGTTATCTTGGAAATGAAAATTTTCACATGTATTTGCTAAAGGAGAGAATATTTAACACAACCGATTAACCAAAGTTTATAATTAAACAGTAAAAGTGGCAAGCCTTATTTTACCTAAAATTTTGTAAAGTAGGAAAATGGGTTTCTAAAACAAACATCAAAAATGTTCAAGAAGTTACAGGTAGAACTTGGAGAGATAGAGGATGACAAAAAACAGGGTGTATATTACAAAGAGATCAAACAAAAGAACAAATAGAAAAGGAAAGGAAAGAAACGAAGGTAATAGTAATGGAAATAACAAAATGAAAAAAAAAGGCATAAGTAAAAAAAAAACATAAAAAGGATTTTTAGAAAAAATCATAGACGCTATCTTGTGATAATTATAAAATTATACCAGCAATAGCAATACCGGCGACTGCACCACCAGCCATAATAGCAGCATTACTATGTTTCAACTTAGCAACGTCATTAGCAGACGCAACGCTAGCACTAGCTTCAGCAGAACTTAAGTCATAAGAGCTTGTATCTCTAGCACCACTATTGATAAGGGTGGCATCTGTGTAAGTGGAAAGAAATGTTTGAACCCAGGTAGTTTCATAGGTGGCCAAAGCACCACTTAACGTACCAGTGACCCAGATCCAAGTAGCAGAAGTTGTGGTAGCAGAACTAGAGCTGGAAGAAGTAGTTTCATCATCAGCGGTACTTGTAATTTTGTCTGGATTGACAGAGGTGCTACCATCATCAGTAGTATCATTAGCTAAAGCACTACCTATCATTGGTAAGAGTGGAACAATGTATTTTGCAAAAATCATTTTTTATTTAAATTGTTTTTCTTTCTATTTTTAGTTGGTGAATAAATGAGTGACTTAGAAAACAAAAGACTTTATGTTTGCCTAGCTTTTATTTTTTTTTTTTTTTTTTTTTTTTTTTTTTATGATTATGATTCTGTGGTATGGTTGTGAGAATAGTGATACAACTATATTATAAAATCAACTCCTACCGCGTTGACCAGAGGGAAAAAAAGTAAATCTTAAATAAAAAAATTAAATTTTTGTTTCTGTTTAATTTTTTCTTTTCTTTTCTTTTTCTTAGCTAAGCCAGGATACGCGAGTTAAACCATGCTCACATGACAAATATATGCAAGTTGGAGAGGAAGTACACCATTTAGTTGGTACTCTTTCCTATTTGGTATACAACACTGTAAACAGTATTACTTCATAACTTTAGTTAATAATTATGAAGTAGCACTGCTTGCGTTTAAGCAAATTTGCTGTATATATGTATTTTTTGAGTGCAAGTACTTGTTTCTTCCTCTTGTATTGTCAGTGTTTTAACGATTTTTTCATAATTTCAAAAAAGCCAATACTCTACAAATAATTGCCTAAAAATATGAAGAATACATCCATTACCGCAATTATCGATGAATATCAAGTTAATATTTAAAATCACAATTAATCCCATAACTTATAGAGGAGAAGAATAATAAACTTGATTTTCTCTCAACAAAAGAAACTTGAATTTTAACTTAATTGAATCCGTCACTTTTTTTTTTTTTCTTTTTTTTTTCTTTTTTTTTTTCTTTTTTTTTTTTCTTTTTTACCGTGGTTAAACAAAAAAATAACAAAAATAATAATACAATTTGAGTAGAACAATCAGCCCGTTCTTGGTAGATCTGGCTGCCAAGATGCGATTATTATCTTGACGTTTTAATTATACTATTTCTATGTTTATTAACTCTATTGTAAGAAACAATTTTTTTTTTTTTTTTTTTTTTTTTTGTCACAAGTTTAGTTTTCACTACTATTTAAAGGGAGTTTATCTGACTTTTCTTTTTTTTTATATATTAGAATAACAGTGTCCCTTGGTTTTTAATAGAATAATAAACAAATAGACTTGAAATGATTGGCGGGTGTGGATATCGCTTCCCTGTACCGTTTCCCAGCCTTTCAGCATCTACTTTATTTACGTATATTAACTCTTATGATGCTTGAAGATTATTACTCACTTAAATGTTTCAGATCCATCCATGCACATGGAACGAATTATCATTGGCCAATATTAAAGTGACATGTCGATCCTTCCTTGAAAATTTTGGAAAAAAAACCACTTTTTTCTATATCTCTAATTTGTCTCTATTTTTATAGATAACGGCCTTACAGCATCAGGGGGTTTCCCCAAAAAAATAATAAAAATACCCTGCTTTTGTGAGACAAAAAAAAATTGAAAAAAAAAAGAAAAAAAAAAAGAACAAAAGACCCTTTGGTATATCACCAAAATATAATAATTTTCAAAAACTTAAATTGCTTGTAATATTATTTACTGGTATCTTCAACGACCAGAAAGAATATTATTGCTTCAATAAAGTCTATATATTAGAAAACTAAACAAAATAAAATAAAATAAAACAAATAGAAGGCACCAACTATTCAACTAGTAATGTCATTGGTGCTGACTTTAACCGCCCATGAAGCCTTAGCTGCGCTTAATTATTTTATGTCAAAACCTTTGCCAGAAATAGATAGCGTCTTTCCTTGGCTTCATAAAGATATTCCTCCTCCACAAGTTAAGAACTGGATATTGTTTGTCCGGTCAGTCCCTTTAAAAGATACTCCCATATCTATACGCGAAGATACAGGCATCTTGAAAAATACAATACCTTATCAAGACCTATTAGCAAAAATAGAAAATTATGATATACCAAATCATGAAAGCTTGAAAAACTTAGTTAGAAATTTATTATGCTCATTAGATATCGTAACATCTGAAGACGATGAATTCATTGACCTTGTCTACGAAGATGTCTTAAAATTGGGTTATTTACCAATTTTTTCTGAAATCACCGGAGAAGAATATTCCAAGCAAAACATCAGAGGGTTCTCATTTCAGTGCTTAAAAGTAGGAAGCCTTTCAGATTTTGTGGTTTATTGTTTCAATAATGATCACTGCTCTTCATCTTTGGTGCTGCCCTCAATGGAACAATCAAAAAAAAAGATTTGTCAATGTGATTCATTATCAAGATTGCTAAGTATTGCTCAAACAAGTTATCAAAGACAAAACGCATTATTATTACAATCGCCTGATGAAACTCCTCAAACCCCTGATGACAAACCGCTTCAAAGTTCAATCCTCACTTATGATTCGTATGATGACATTATAAGCGATGATGAAGAAGAAATTGATTTTTCGGCTGTTTTGAACGCATTGAAACAACAAACACAAAAACAAACACTATTTTCACAGAATTGTGATGGAATTTCTACAAACAATGAATCACTATTGAAAAGACTTATAGTAGCCTCGAAAGTTATTGGTAATTTAATCGAGACGCCTAATAATAATGATAAAATTCAAAAATATTATAACACATTCATTTTGAAAGACCCAGTTGAAATTTTTAAAAATAGAGATATTTTAAAACATTTAGTGTCAGTTCCCTTGTACTCAACTCATGAAACGGCAATAGATGATATCGACCTTTTAAATCCCCAAAGTGAAGCATTTGAAAAATTTATGATTCATCATCCTGAATTTTCTTTATCTGAGCCAAGCAAAAGCCATGCTGAAACTTTGTCATTTATTGATAATCAATGTGAAAAATTGATGAGCGATTATACAATTCATAAATTAAGAAATTGGGATACTGACTACAATACCAAGGAATTATACGAAATTTGGAAAATTTCATCAGCATCGAAAATACTTAATATTTGGGTGGGTAATAATGCTGACTATTGTTATTATAAAAAAAACTATAGTATGACCAGAAAAAAATCTTTTGAGAACATTAATTCAAGTGACTTTCATAATAAAGTGAATGAAGACACCCAATCTAAAGAAGTTGTACCAGAAATTGGGGAACCTGGCAATGTAGAACTCAATAATGAAAATCATGACATTGAAATGGAGGATGAATCAAGATTAGCTACTCACAAAAAATTCAAGTCCTTAACATTTGGTGAATATGATGATTATGATGATGATAGTGTTAAAAATATTGACTCTTTTTTGGCGGGATCATATAAACCATCACCAGTCAATCATCAGCAGTATTGTGATGTTAGAAATTCAACATTATTCAGTGATCCTTCTAATTTTATTAACGCCAAAATAGCACAAAAGGCAATGGTTGCTTGCAAGAATTATTATAATGATAACAACATCAGTACTAATAATGTCAATAAATTAACTGATGCAATTCAGATAAGCACAGGAAAATCGGTTGACTGGAAAGCATTTATCAAAATTCAGGAAACTTCCCAGTTACCTTCAGCTGCTTCATTGGAGCATGCATTCGATCTAATGATCAAGACTTACTCAGTTCCATCTTCCAATGATTACGACAACTCACTCATTACTCTTGAATTTCCTCCCGCCAACTCTATTGGTGGATTGGGATGTCTATCAGTTGCTGACATTTTATGTATCATAAATCTTTGTAAAATTTTATATTATAAACATCCAACTTGGGAGATACTAGTTTATTCGTCTGAAGGATATCATGAATCTTCATTATTTTTGACAATCTACATGGTTTTTTCTACCGGGAAAAGATTCTTGGATTGTTTATACGATATATATATCAATTATGGTCGTCCATTTTATCTCTTTGAAAGGGATTACATTCTCTTGGGAGATCTTGAGGATATTTTATTATGTTTTTCACCAGCAGCTAATTCAAATATAATTATCACTGCACCATTGAGAAGCATTAAAAGAAAAATCTCTTCTAATCAAAAGGAGTTGGAAGAACTAAATGATTTTAATACGAACTTGATTGGTGAAATCTTGATGAAAAAGAATACTAGTAACATGAATTCAACAATATTTGATGAGTCTTTAATCCCACAAATTCCTTCTCAATTTGGATCTATGAGTGACTATCGCCCATATTTCTTTAGCAATTCATTTTTTCCTTCGAAAATTTTACCTAAAATGTTTTTGGGAAATTTGAACCATGCTTCGAATATTCCTTTGTTGAGTCAGTTGGAAATTACCACACTTATCACGGTCGGGGAGGACCTTCCTTGGCTAGCGACCTTGCCATTATCTTTTTATTCGATAGACGAGGTATCATATTATCCTTTAAAAGTGATCCTGTTCAACAAAGAAAAGGAAAGCAAGCCATATTTACAAAAATGGCCATTGGAAAAAGTTGTATTAATAGAGAACATCAAAGATGATGGTATTGATTCAATAGGCAATATTATTGAGAAACTATTGGAATTCTGGGAACATCAAGGACATGGGGACGAAAATTTCATTAATTCAATATTTGGAGCAGCAAATTCAACCCATGGAGGCTCAACATTGGTTCATTGTAGAGCTGGGGTTTCTCGTTCAGCCACAGTAGTGATTGCATATTTGATGAGGTTTTTGGGTTTAAGGCTAGAAGCTGCATATCTTTATACACGCGTTCGTCGTTTCAATGTTTTAATTCAGCCAAGTCTTAGATTGACATATGAGTTATTCAAATTACAGGAACAATTAATTCAACGAACTCAGTTTCATTCTTCGTTTTCCAACTCAAGCGATTTGATCAACAATGAAATTCAATTTCCATTCGAAGAAAAACAAAAGACTGGACAATCAGATCTGCACCATTTAACAGGCTCGTTTAGTGATTTATTGGATCGTCGCCCATCTGTTTCTTCTGTTCCTAAACGTAAAAGATCAAGTGTTAGTGACACCAGCCTGATATATTCGAATTACGTATCATTCCCTAATTCTTCTAGTAGACCAAATAGTAATCCTGGAAGTCGTGGTAGGGAATTGCTGACTTGCTCTCTGCTAGCTACATCATATACTATTGACAGCAATTATATGGAAGATGAAAAGCAACAGGATAGCAAAAAGGAGACACTCACTGCAATCAAAGATTATGAAATTGATGATAGTGTTACTATTGTGGGAAACAAGCATTCTGAAAGCTTGGGGGAAAATCTTGAATTCAAAAAGAGTGAACAAGAAATTGCAGATATTTTGCATGAGAATTGTGATTTGATTACTATGAACAAATGGCTAAGACAAGTTGATTGGGCAATGTTTTGTCGTCAAATTGGGGAAATGAATAGTAGATGCCAAAGTTTATCTTGATAACTTCATCTGCTTGAATTATGTTACCATTCTTGGGAGATGTGTTGAACCAGGATTTATATTGGGTAATTGTGGGGAACCAGTAGAGAAAAAGAGTAAAGAGTATTTTTTTCATTTTTTGAACCACGGAAGCTGGAAGGGTTTTTTCTTTTTTTTTTTTTAATATTATTTTTGAAACTGTGTGCTATTTGATTTTAGAAACTCATTTTTGTGGTTATTATTTTTTATTATTTCTTTTTTTTTTTTTTAGAGTTTTCAAATTATACTATAATTGTGTTTTATTTTTTTCTTTGTTCTATATTATACTTTATATAATATATATTTGTTGGTGGTCATGGTGATTCTTTCTGCGACACGAGAATGTGAAGAGAGAAGCAAGGCGAAGAATGAGAAAGGTTGTATAGTATTTATTTTCTGTCTTTTTTTTTTTTTTTTTTTTTTTTTTTTTTTTTTTTTACCACAAGGTATTTTTTTTTTTTTTTTTTAAAAAAATTTTTTAAAATTTCTTTTTTTTTTTTTTTTTTTTTTTTTTTTTTTTTTTAATAAATTTT
>JASTUB010000483.1:0-11793 GCA_031124825.1 Saccharomycopsis vini
AAAAAAAAAAAAAAAAAAAAAAAAAAAAAAAAAAAAAAAAAAAAAAAAAAAAAAAAAAAAAAAAAACAAAAAACAAATGCATACTTTTTTCCATGGTTTTTTTCCCTTCCGAATAATTTGAAGTTCTCTATCTAAGAAATTCTATTGTCTCAAATCAACCGAGATTTTATTAATTACAATTTTTATGCAATTTTTTTTTTTTTTTTTTTTTAAAATCAGTTTTTCATTTCTTTCTAATTCTTTATCTGGTTTAAAATCAACACTATTTTTTATAAAAAAAATTTATTGGTTTATCTTACATTAAGCTCATCTCTTTTCTCTTTCTCTGCCTCACTCAATTTCCGATTTTGTTTGCCTCCACTTTACAAGAGAACCGCACCATCACCGTTGCCAAACCTCTGTTTACAGAAATAACTTTTTCCAAAAAATTTGAGCTCAGATGATGATGGTAAACACTCAACACCGACAACAACAAGATCCACAGCAACAAATCACAACAATAAATCTTCAAGATGAGACTCACTCTGCGTCTAAGCCCAAGAGGAAATATTCCAAAAACGGTTGTCGTGAATGTAAAAGAAGAAAAATGAAAGTAAGTGAAAAATATTTTTTTTTGTAAACTATCAATGAACATCAACAACATTTTACTAACGAAATATTCAACATATAGTGTGATGAGACAAAGCCTTTTTGTTGGCAATGCTCAAGATTAGATAAGCCGTGTATATATGATGCAGCTAAAGAATCGAAAACTAAAAGACGTAAGAAAAGCACGTCTTCAAACAGTTCTGATTATCAACAAGAATCTAACACTACTATTCCTTCAAACTATGACCCAACTATTATTGACTCGACCAATACAGCCAATATTCAATCCCCGCCATCATCGTTCGATCAGAATTATAAAAGTTCATTATCAAACATTTTAAATTCCAGTGATTCAGCTTATACCATAAATCACCCTACACAACAACAACCACAGCAACCACAACCACCACCACAACAACAACAACACATTGTGTCTCAACATAGTCAACGACATCTACCACATCTCCCTTCGTCGATTAATAAACCTTCATCATTCAGTTATAACAGCCCCCCACTAAGTTCAAACCGGATAGATGATCCATCACGATCCAGTCACATTTCACTCTTGGTGAATCAAGAAGATAGTAAGCCATCATCAAAGTTGACAAATAGTAGCTTGAGTCTTAGCAGCAGCTACTATCTAAATTCTTCTCCTTCTGGATCTGTATCAAGTCAACATTCTCTTGTAACAACGTCTTCAGACCTTTCTAGTTCATTGCCAAATACAAATTCTTCTGTATTAGCTCACTCATCAAGTACCCCAAGCAATGTTGTATCTTCTTACAAAGAAACAAGCTCAAAAATGGATACTGGTTTTGATTTCAATATATTGGCAAGAGATATCAATAAATTAGTTAATAATAGCTTTTACAATATCGGCGACCTCGAAAGCAATGGTAGAATCAATAATTACAACAAATATCTTCTATTGCACTCGGAATCTCCACAATCGACAATGAATAGACGGCCTACAATAAATGCCAGAACAACAACATCAACTAATCAAACAAGTCTTCTATATGACGGTCAGCGTCAAAATTCATTTAGTTATCTGATAAATGATCCTCAATATGAGCAAATAATGCAGAATCAAAAATTTAACCGCCACTATTCTATGTCCACTCAACGTCCAGAAACTCCTATTTCTCCACCAAATTTGTCTTTCAGCACATTTTATCCGAATATTTTATATCACTCGATCAACATTGATAACTCACATAAAAAATATTTAAAATATTTTTATGACGATTTTGCCAGTATAATTCTTCCATTTCAATCATTTGAAAACATCAATCCTATACGAAATATTTTATTATCTCAAGCTTTAACTCACGAATATTTGCTCGGTGCAATTCTTGCTTGTGGTGCTGCTTTAAGTTTCAAAAAGACCGGTTCAATGGATGACCGTAATGCTTATGATCAATATTTAAGCACTTGTTACAGATTTTCTTTAAAATCTTTGGAAGATGAAAAAGTTGTTACTGAGGATATTGAACCAATATTATTGACTGTACTTTTACTTACTGCTCACAACGCCTCCTCAAAACAACAAGGATGGAGAACACATCTTCGAGGCGCCAAAGAATTGATGAAAAAATATGCATTATCTAAATTTCATAATTCGGAGGTTTTAACATTTTGTGTATTTTGGTTTATTTCATTTGAGGTATTAATTGGCGTAAACAATCCTCATGGAGGTATTTTGCAAAATGACGAAGAGCTTGATATGTTTTTTAAGACGAATATTCAACAAGTTGAAATAATGAAGAAGCTTCAACTAGTTTCTTTGAATGAAAACTTCAATTATCTTTGCGGATACCATAATGATTTGATTTTAGTCTTCAAGGACATTATGAAGGCTTTGAATCGCCATCGGAATACAAACGAACCAATGCCTATCTTTGAAACATACTCATTAATTGTTAAACTTCAGGAAGAAAAACATTATAAAGTGATATCGAGCGATAGTAAAATCGCAGAATCACATAAATATCATTGGAAGAATTTCGATTATTTAAATGAAATAAATGATAATAAATTGACATCCAAATTGGTTAAAGGAGTTGGGTTTGTTTATAATTCAGAAGGCGGAGTTGAATTGTTCAGTTGGTATGATTTATCACATCAATCTTGGGTTTTGGCTTGTTTACTACTTTTGACAACAAAATTCCTTGGTTTGTCTAAAGACAGTAGCCAGGTCAAAGAATTAGTGGGGAAAATTATCGAACTCATGTATTTTTTGCCATATATTAGCTTAAGTCCTGCACCTTCATCTGCAGTCAATAGTACTGCAAAAAGTGCAATGGTTATAGATAGATACGCGGCGGAAAATTCCGCTTTGAAATATTATTTTATGATGATTCAATGGCCTATTCTTATTGCTGGCTTGAATTGTGTTTCACCTGAAAAATACCAATTGGTGGAGAAATTTTTTGATTTATTGAGTCAAATCGGGGTCGGTTCAGCGAAATTTTCACTCAAAAGATTGCACAATTATTGGAGCAAAGAATCTGGAAAAGAAAGTAGCGGCGAAGATGACAGTGATGCTTTACCATATTAATCGATTACCTATATTATTATTATTATTTTTTATTAGACATCAATTTGTTTTACTTTCTTCTACTCCGTTGTTACTTTTTATTCTACTGTTTTTGTTTTTTGCTTTTTTTTTATATAAAAATATTTGGCTTGTATTTTTAGGTTTAATTTCCAGCAGTTGAATTATCAATGATTTAAAACAGAAAAAAAAAAAATGAAAATTGTTTTGTTCTTTGTTTAGATTTATTTTTTATATTTTTGTTCCTTTTTTTTGTGTGAGTTTTTGTTTTTTGTTTTTTGGTTTCTATTTTTATCCTTCTTTCGTTCTTTCTTACTTCCATCTAATAATTTAAATTGGATCTTTTTGTTCTAATTTCTTTTGATTTATTTATTTATTTATTTATTTTTATTTTTATTTTTTTAAACGTTTTGGTTAATGTGATATATTAGTGTTTAGTTGTTGTTTTTCTTGTTCTGGATGAATAAGTAGATGTATCAATACTATTTAGGAACAATAGATATCTATTTCGAATTATTTAATTTTTTTTTTTTTTTTTTATAAAAATATAATAGCATAATGTTCATTTACGTTATCTATACAATAGTAGCGTTCTGTATATCAAACGAAAACTATGTAATTTTTTCGCTTATCTTGCCAACACTTTAAAAAGTTAATATGATGGTCTGCTTTTCCTTACATACATAGGTATCATCCACGCTTTGCTCATATTGAATTTAATAATTCTTTTTTTTTTTATGAATGTTTTTAGAGATTTTTTCTATTGTTTTTTCTTTTCTTTCTACTATAAGCTTGTTCTTTATTCTTTCTATTTATATATATGCTTCTATTTTTACTTGGCATTTAAAGAGCTAATTTTTAAAAGTTTTTGAAAACTGTTATATGAAAGTAAAGCCCATGGACTTGGCCACTTTAATATTGGTAGCAGTTATTAGTTGTTGATTTGTTTTGTGTGTTCAAATGAATATCATATATAATCACCAGCTCCATTAGGCTGCCTATTATATAAAATCTATTTGACCTCAAAAAAGGTGAGAAACGACCCCATTTACACCCCTTGTAGATGTTAAATAACCGGTAACCCTCCGCCTCGCTCCTGGTGTTCCCCTTCCCTCTCTCAAATTCTATTTTGGTGACGGATGTGTGGCCCCTCAAACAGAGAACAAAAAAGCCAAAAAAAAAAAAAAAAAGACGAGGAAAAAGAAAGAAAAAAAAAAAAAAAAAAAAAAAATTATTTTGTGGAACGGAAAACTAAAATTTGGTTGTTTTTTTTTTGTTTTTTTTGTTTTTTCTCTCTTCTTTAAATATTCTTCTGTGTCGCTGTTCTTTTATTATTATTATTACGTTGTTTTGCCAAACTCTAACAACAAACCAACAAGGATTTAAAAAGAACTGAAGGTCAAATTTCTATTTATTTCGTTCAAACATGAGTGTATGTTGAAATTTTTATACTTCAATTGTTAAAACTTGTGGTGAGATGTTTTTTTGTCTTTTTATTTTTCTTGTTTTGTATCATTTATCAAACGATAAATATAATTGCAAACCATTCTTTCAGAAAAACGAAGAGAACATTATTGGACTCACCAGCGTTCAATTGATTAAAGTCTTTTCATAATGATATATGATTCAAATACTATTGATTGATATTCCGATTAAAAAACTATATTTGTAACGATAAAGATTGCGGAAAAAAAAAAATTAAAAAAAAAAAACACAAACTTTCGTCGAGTATTTCGTTTTTCAGTTTTCTTGATACTAACATTTTTTTCTACCATAATTAAAGAACCCATATTATCAATCTCAACAACATGAGATGGAAAATCTCAACAGCTCTCCAGATTATTATTCTAACTCGAACCCTTACAGTGATTTTTACTCTTTAGCTGACGATTTCGATAGAAAAGTGCAACAATACGCTTCTTTAATTTCAGAAGTTGAAAGAACTCAATCGCAAATATTAAATTCAGTTGATAATAGAGAAGTTGCTGGTTTGGAAAGAAATTTGGATGATTTTACCGCTCAAGCTCGTTCCCAACAAATTGATTTAAAAAACCTGTTACAAATACTTTTAAATCAAGCTGCCGGCAATCCTGGTAAAACAGAAAAAGCAAATTCTTGCAGAGAATACTACCGTTCCACCATCAATTCAAGATTAGAATCTGATACCCAATATGAAAGAGAATTACGTGACTCTGGAGCAAGACAATTTAAAATCTTGAAACCTGAAGCTACTGATGAACAGGCGTATGCAGCAATAGAAAATACTGACAATAATGAACTATTTCAACAAGTACTCATGGGCAGTAGTCGTACTAAAAATGCGCAAGATGTGTTGGCTGCTGTTAAGTTACGTCATGAACAAGTTCTTCAAATCGAAAAATCTATTAGAGAAATGCAACAATTGATGCAAGATGTCCACGACATGGTGGTTGAGCAAGAAGTCATGATAGATGCAGTTCAAGAGAATACTGAAGCAGCAAACAAGCACATTACTGGAGGTTTAGCTCACGAAGAACAGGCCATAGAAAAGGCTCAAAAAGCCAGAAGAAAGAAATGTTGGTGTATCTGGATTTCAATTATTATTATCATCATTATTATTGCTGTTATTGTTGGTAGTATTGCTGGTAAGTTTGCAAATAAAAACTAGAGTGATCAGATCAACCAGAGTAGTTAACAGACAGTTTTAAGCAATGATTTTTACATTGAGGTATTCTCGATATTTTCATTCTTTTTTTTTTTGTGCTTTTCTCGTTTATTTATTTCTCTATTTTCTGTTTTGATGGGTGTGAAGGGATTTTTTTTTTTGTTTTTTTAAAGAAAAAACAAACAAGAAAAAAAAAAAAATATCATTTTGGAGCCTCCATTGAATCGTTTAAACTTTTTTTATTTTTATTCTTTTGTTTTGTTTAATCGTCAAAAAAGAAAAGAAATTCATATCTTTTTATCTCTTCAATTTAGTTAGTTCCTGTTATTTCTGTTAATTCTATTTATTTATTTTGTTTGTGTTTCCTAATATTTTTACTCCTTAATTTCATTTCATCTTGATAATTCTAACCCAGCATCTAACATTTTTGCTATCTCTCGTGTTTTTTATTTTTATTTTTTTATCAATTTATTTTTCCTTATATATTTTTTTTTTTTTTTTGTCTTTTTCTTTTACTCTCCCATTTGTCTTTATACAGTTTCTTTACCTAATAATTTCTTATTTATACAGATCCTAATTTTCAAAATGATTGTAATATGCATATTGCCTATATTACCCATATTACCTATATTACATGAAAGTTTAAACCAACTTCTTTCTCTTGTCTTTAGACATGGTATACCATGATATGTGCATGAAAATATACTATAAAGTCTTACTATGTTAGTTTTTCTTGCTCCAAAAAAAGGAAATATACTAAAAAGATTATCAAGACAAAGGTGAAGGACGAATGTGTTTTGAATTTCTACTTTCTTGTTTTAATAAAGTGGCCATAGATTACTACAAAGAGTCCAAGACTATAATTATTCGGGCGGTCCGTGGGATCCTTCTTAAGATTACTATTGCACTTTTATCATTATATCTCATTATCAATAGACTCTTTTCATAACATTTAACGTACGAAGATATCAAAGCCTAATTCATAATGTCATCAGAATTATTTATTTTTATAGGCCTAAATACGAACGAGCCCCTTGGACAGCGCAGGTTACGAGCGAAATGTCCAACAAAAAAAATATCCTGCACGTGCATCCACTTCGCTTAACTGAAGATCTGCTTATTGCTTTCAATTTTTCAACTCATGCTTCTGCTTATTCTTTTATCAATTTCTCTACTCATTTTTCCATTAATCTCTCTATTCAATTTTTTATACTTTATACTTTTTGTTGCATTCAGTCCTCTTTTACTACACACTTTTCTACATTCCTTCTGCGTACGCAACTAATTATTTACATATATGTATGACAAGAACCTATCCACATAGGGTTTCTACATGTGAACTTCGAAGGTTAACAAAAAAACTGAGGAAAAAAAAAGAGATATGCTTTTCTGTACAATAAATTCATTATTTAAATAAAATACAAAAAGTTGAACATCAATAAATTGAACAAAAATTGAAAAATGATGTAGGTGAAATGTCATAGACAAAAAGAAGATTGATGAAGATGATTATCAAGGTGAAAGATAAGTTACAATCTTATTGAATTTAATAAGAAAGATGAAAAAAAAATAGATAGGTACACAACAACAATAAAAGTTTAAACTAGATAAGAAAAACTTTGAGACCCCTTTTTTATAATTTCATGCTTCAAGCTACTTAAGCCAAAGAAGGAAAGTTTTTGTCATCCAAAACGGCACCGGTAGTGGCTTGCTTTTTAGCACCTCTTGGGGCAGCGTTAGCACCACCTCTGGCACCACCACGACCTCTTCTAGAGGATCCTCTGGCACCACCACGGCCACCTCTGGTACCTTTGAATTCTCTTGGAACTTCATCACTGAAGACAGCGCTAATTTCCAAAGTGGTTTTTTCTTTTCTAGCTTTGCTTTTTTCTTTTTTGCCAGCAGTTGGAGCAATGAAATCTTCTTTTTCTTTGACAATTTTTTCACCGTCAACTGGTTTGACTTGTCTAGTAGCAGCAATACTAGATGATAATTCTTTGTTGGATTGCAAAGAAGCAAAATATTCTTGCAAAGATTTTTTGGCTGGGCCTTTAGCTTCTTCAGCTTCTTCAGCTTCTTCGGCTTCTTCGGTTTCAGCGTCTTTTTTAGCTTCTTCTTCGTTAGCTAATTCTTTTTCAGCATCTTTGTCCCAACCGGCTTGTCTCAATTTTTTACCAGAGTCGGAAAGACCGGTTCTACTTTTTCTATCGTTTGGACCACTATGTTTGTTTGGTTTGCCACCTCTTTTAGCTGCAGCAATAGGGTCAGTAGATTTAGCTTTGTTAGCAGATCTACCAGCGGAACGGTCACGGATAGCAGCTTCGTTACCAGTTGGTTGAGCTCTGTTTGGGTTAGCTCTTCTTTTGTCAGCAGATGGTGGAGGAACATCAGCTTTTTTAGAAGAGGTGGTCTTCTTGACAATTTCCCTTGGTGGGATAGCAATTTGAGTGTCGTCTTCGACGTCGTTACCTGTTAAAATAAGTTAGTAAATTCTATTTAATTAGAAGTAAAATGCTTGTAGCGAATATGATAAATTGATGATAGATTAAGCAATAGTAATATTTTGATATTGGTTTTCTTTTCTTTTTTTTAAATTCTTTATTTCTTTTATTTGTAGTAATGACCTGATGATGAAGTATCATGTCAAGACATCTTTCATTCCCACATTAACGCCGCAATTTTGTCAAAATAAAAATTTTAACTTTCTTATCCTGTTTTTACTCACATACCAGGAATAAAATTGCTACCATTTCAAAATTTGATGACTTTTTTATATCAAAATTCATTATAATCACATGTGTTTAAACATTACCAATTCTTTCTCATTAACCAATGCGCCAATAATTGTCTAATCTATCATTTCCAGTTGTAAAGTCACAATTAATTAAACATGTAAATCATGAATAACGTACCTAAAAGGTCAAAAGGATTCTATAAATATATTGTTAGTTTGACATCCTGAGCTGATTTTCAATAGCTTCCTATTATACTCAAAAATCAAATTATCATAAAAATTTAAACTAAAGCAAAAAAAAAAAAAAAAAAAAAAAAAAAAAAATAACAGTTTCATGTACGAGACAAATAGTATTTTAATTTTACATCTTTAATCAATATAATCAGGCGACACATTATCAAACTGATCTGCTAAGACCAAGTATTTTCAATCATAAGGATCAATGTGAAAATGATTATTGTAGCAGATTTTATGACTTTCTTTTATGGCCATCAATTGACGACAATATTTTCTCGGAACATGTACTAGATAATTATCAGCTTTGTAAAAGCACAAATTGAAACAGATTAAAAAAAATGTAATCAAAAAAAATAATAAAAACAAAAACAAAAACAAAAAAAACTCCACTACTCAAAGTTTTTAGTCAAACATAATTTAGAAAAATTCATGGAAATAATCCAGAATGGTGAAATGAATAGATGAAATATAGAATATTGAATAATTGAGCAATAAAGAATAAATTGAATGCTATGATTCTATCAATAACTATCAACATATGGACACACGTACGCTCATTTTCTTTATTTAATTGTTGTTGATTATGGAAGTTAGCTCACCAAAAAGTTGAATAGAAGATGTAAAAAAAAAATTTTTTTATTTTTTTTCAACTTTGAATTTGAGAGTGTTGTGCTTGAGTCCCCCTGCACCCTAAAAAAAAATCGTCGACGATTTTTTTTTTTTTTTTGCTTGGGTAGGTAACCCGGTGTTTATTTTTATTATTCTCCACAATACAATTTTTTTTTTTTCTCTATATTTTTTTTATTTTTTTTTCATTTCTGCAGCCAATTTTTCAAGTGTAGATACACACCCACACATCTAATTGTGAGATTGTTTTGAAAGACACCCGCAAGGGTGTTGGGTGGTGTGTGCGCCAAAAAAAAAAAAAAAAAAAAAAAAAAAATAGGTAAATAAATATAGATAGTTCCAGTAAAGACAAAGAATATAGAAGTTTCGGCCTTTGTATTTAGGTATTTAATAATTGAGTAAGAATTATTGTGCCCTTTTTTTTTTTTTTATGTGTTTTTGTTTGTTTATATGTCTGTTTGTTTGTTTGTTTGTTTGTTTGTTTGTTTGTTTGTTTGTTTGTTTGTTTTTTGCGCAAGACTCATTTGATGTTTAGCGCTTTGGTAGTTGTTTATATTTATTTTTCCGATTGAACACCCTATTATTATTATTATTATTATTATTATGACTCTATACTAAGTATATGTATCTAAATAGATATATCCTTTCTGTTGATGAAAATTTCCGGTTACCGATTGTTAATTTGTTCTCGTGCAAGAAGTATATACATTTGTGATTTGACGCAATGAATTAATATTTCCATCGTCCACATGTATGTTTTTGATATCTCTCTCTAATGATACTCAACAATTGCGATCCGGTATTAACAAATTGTATATATAACTTATATACCATCAAAAAATTGAAAAAATAATGTCTATTTATTCATAAATAATAATAAATCCTGAAAATGCAGTAATAACTAATGTTAAGGGAATATTACTGTCAATTTTTTTGATTTTTGTTACATCATTGCTTGTCCCATTCTCAAACTTTCCTTAAAACAACACAAGCATAAAATAATAAGATGATAAGAGTAAAAGAAAGAATTATGGATTGCAAAACAAAGCTCTATTATTTTTTAACTTAATAACACTTATTATTTGCTTACTTTTTCTTTATACAATTTATTATTCTTGGTACCTATAGTTGCTTGCTATGTTAGACTTTTTTTTTTTTTTTTTTTTTTATTATTGAAAGTCGTGGAGGATTTAAAATGTCCAATAATCCTATGAAAAACAGAGTACACAAACAAAATCTGGTATTTTTGAATAAGAGCTTTTTCTTTTTTGCAAATACTTTTCATTTTTTTTTTGTCAATCAAAAATCGATTCACCTTCAAGTCTCACAAATTTGTAAAAATAGAATACTTGACTATGCATGTAGGAAGGAAATCTTCAAAAGAGGAACAATTTTGTAACGTTACTTTTTTTTTTTTTTTTTTTTTGTTCACCATATATATATCTTTCTTTTTTCATTTTTACGAACACAAGAATCTATAGATATTAATAAAATAATACAATGAAAATATAAATTAAAATCAAATTTCAAATATATGGCTACACAAATTTTTTTGCCATGTTTAATACACTATTTTGAAAAAACGGATTTCTACCATAAGTTCTTTTTTTACCTGCCCCCCTGTCGAATCCCATCTGTCTTTCCAGTGAAGTCCATGATTATCGCGCAAATTTTGTTCCATTCTGTAAGATCTTTGAGGTCCTGAAATTTCTGATTCATAATATTCGTAACATTTGAATATAAAGCGTTTACAATTTTCAAGTAGAGCTTAGATACTATGTCCTATCAAGAATATGTACAAATTTTGGCTTTTATGAGCTTCGTTCAATACATGCTTTTTTAATTTTTTCCAGTCATTTGAGGCATAGTCTCTGATTTTTATTTTTATTTTTTTTTTTTTCACATTCAAATGATTCGTACATTTATGATCTAAACAACATATACGAAATAGAGGTGAAAACTTAACAAGGACAACAATTTTTGCTAAATAACAAAAATCAATGATAAAATTGATATTAACGAATATATGAATGAAACAAAACCCTCAAGTATAATCAAATAAAATAATAATAATAATAAAAAATCAAAATAAGGTAATATAAAATAGATAAAGTAAGGTTTTTTTGAAAATAGATTTATTGTCCCTATTGGATCTTAAAGAGTGGTGGAATAAATGATCCCTCCTTCGACTCAGTTCCCTATAAATAAAAACAACCTAGTCTAATTTGATTAAATAACGTAGATTCAAGTATTTTGATTACACAATTTCAGTCAAGCATTTTTTCACATTCAAAAGATTCGTGCATTTATGAACTAAACTATAGTACATTTTTTTTTTTTTTTTACAAACGCATATATTATTTTTTATGAACTTAACACTTTCTATGTACTTGGTCCCTATATTTT
>JASTUB010000484.1:0-11702 GCA_031124825.1 Saccharomycopsis vini
AAAAAAAAAAAAAAAAAAAAAAAAAAAAAAATTTAAATTTTTTTTTTTTAAAAAATTAATAAAATTTTTTTTATTTTAAAATTTTTTTTTTTTAAAAAAAAAAAAAAAAAAAAAAAAAAAAAAAAATAAAAATAAAAGAAAGTATTAAACAAAACAATAAATAAAAATTAGTAGTGGGCTAAGTAAATAAATAAATAAAAAAAAAACATAAACCTAATGCAATTGAAACTATATTATAAGACAAAAAAAAAAAAAAAAATACAATAAAAAATGATACAAGTCTAGTCAAGAGAAAAGTACAAACCTTCTTGGTGGAAACCGAATAATAATTTCAAAAATTCTAATTGATCACATTTACTAGATCTTTGATCACTTAATCCCGTTTCAGTCAAAACTTTAGCAATTTTTTCTTTGATTATTGTTTTGTAATCAATTTCACTCTCATCAACGTCCATTGCGACATCTTGACCATTTTCACCGTTTTTATTTTTCAAATAAGTTTTATAATTTTTTTCCAACAATTCCAACACTGTAGAAGTTTTGAATCCAGCAGCAATTGTTTTGTTTTTTCTTAAAAACAAAACTCTTAATAATCCATCCCATTCTTCAAATTTTATGTTTGGTCTTGGAGTTTTCACTTCTATTCTAACAACCGAACTTTCAACTTTTGGAGGAGGTCTGAAATTGTTTTTACCAACTTTCATAACATGAGTAACGTTGGCCCACATTTGAACGTTTGCGCTTAATCTACAATATAAGGAATCACCAGGTCTAGCTACCAATCTCATGGCAAATTCTCTTTGAAACATAAGAATTGAAACTCTTGGGGGTTGAGGTTGATTCAATAATTTGAAGACTAATGGTGAAGAAATTTGGTACGGGGTATTACTTATACAAACATCAAAATATGGTAAGTCAGTTTTAATACAATCTCCTAATAAGATTTCCAATTTTTTTTCTTCAACTGTTCCACGAACTCTTTTAGTCAATTCTGCAGCCATTCTTGGATCCATTTCTACTGCTATAACTTTACGTGCTTTTGGAAGTATTCTCACTGTCAAGTTACCAGTACCTGGACCAACTTCCAAAATTGTATCAGAAGGTCTAATTTCTGCTTTGTCAACGATACCTTGGGCTATTAATGGATTTTTCAAAATATGTTGACCAAGGTTGGTATTGAATTTGAAGACGGTATTACTTTGTTGAGTAGCCGAAGTTGGTTCGGCAGATTCTTTGCCAGAATATTTCTGTTTATAAGACGCACTTGCTTTGCCCATGGTCGAATTTTCTATAGGTTTCAATAATTCAAATGAACAATATTTTCATCAATTGACAGGCAATGTTTGTTATCTAATTTTTCACAATTGATCCCATCAAACCAAAGAAAAAAAAAAAAAAAAAAAAAAAAATTTTTTTTTTCTTCTCTCTTTCCTTCCGCAGAGAGAGAAGCAGAAGCTCATCTTATCACGTGAATACATCACCACGAATTATTATCAGTATTCGACTTTATGATATTTTTCTAATAATAATTCTACATTATTTAGAGTTCCTCGAGATAAAGCTTTTGGTTTTGAAGAAAACTTGATAATTATTTAATTTTGGGTTCAATTTATTAGTACCACCTTAAGATGCCTTTATTAGAGATCATATGTATTACTAATATATGACTAACACAATTTTCAAGTTGTTGACAAAAAATACAAAATAAAAATGCAGTCGGTCCCAAAATGAGAAGAGGGAATTCAGACTTGAAGAATAGTTAATTTTTTTATTTGATAATATTCAAAAAAAAAAAACAAGATGAATAACCCAAAGATCCCAAAAGAATTAAAGAAGCAACGTTTAGCGTATGTTATACTTATTGATATGATCTGCTCAGCCAATTTCAAATTGCGATTATTTTTTTAATTGTGATTTTTGTTCTTGTCTGCAAAACATACAACTAACATTTCAATTAGAATTTTCGGAATACTCGCTGGTTTCTACGCTACAGTTATGATGTCTGTACCTCTTTACAAGCAATGTATGTCGACATCATTTTATTTTGTTTTTTGTTTTACTTCTACAACGTTCAAAACCGATTATTTTACTAATGTTATCAATTATAGACGTCTTGGGTGAAGCACCAAGAGTTCAAAAAGGAGAAATAATGCCAAATGGTCAAATACGGCTTTTTGATGAATATGAATTGAAAGAGAGAGAAAAGCAAACATTATCATATAAACTTTTTGGACCTAAAGATAACTAAGACCCAAGCTTGCCTGGAATTCTGAAATTCAAGTAGATATTCATCAATGCTATTGGAAAATAGACAAACATGTTGTTGCTATTTTTCTTTTTTTTTTTTTCTTTATATATGTACACGTATACAATAGTTATATATAATCATGTAAATAGAACAATTATTCTCGGATATCCTTTGATCCTCCTGTCAATAATCGAAAAAAAATAAAAGTGAAAAAGTAACGTTTTGGTGCAGGTTCTTTTGTTTTTAAGGCTGGCCTCTCGAGGCTGGTGATTCCCAGTCCGGGTTATTAATGTTGTTTTTTATATGGATGGCAGCTCAACGAGGGGAAGACAAAGAAAGAGGGCAAATGAAAAAAAAAAAAAAAAAAAAAATATAAAAAATATAAAAATGAATAAACATTTAATTTAGTATATCTGTTTACTGATCATATGTCTAGCAGAATCCCAATTAAAAATTTGTTAAAAATGACTACAATTGAAAGAATTGCCCCAGGTGATGGTAAAACTTTTCCAGCTGTCGGTGACTTAGTTACCATTCACTACACTGGTACTTTGAAATCTAACGGTAAACAATTTGACTCATCTAGAGACCGTGGTAAGCCATTCCAATGTGTCATTGGTGTTGGTCAAGTTATCAAAGGTTGGGATACCGGTATTCCTCAATTGAGTGTCGGTGAAAAAGCTAAGCTCATTATTCCTTTCGCTGAAGCTTATGGTGCAAGAGGTTTCCCACCAGTCATTCCTCCAAGTTCTGACTTGGTCTTTGACGTTGAATTGTTGAAAGTCGACAAAAACTAAGCTCAAGATTGATATTTAGAATAGTTTATTTTGCTTTATTTGTATGCTTTTTAGAATAACCTTTGTCCTTCAAAATTTATGTTAGTCAATATGTTATCATGAATCAAGTCATTGATTATTACTGTAGTTTCTGTATAAATTAACCCTCAATTACCTTTTAGCTCTTTAAGAATGTAATTGAAAAAGCATATATTATTTGATTATGCCTTACATTGTGAAATTTATATGCTTTCCAATTGATTAAAATCTAATTATACAAAGCTAGTTTTTTTTTTTTTTTTTTTTTTTGCCCTTCTGATTGAGATCCAATTCAAAATTCAATCCATTGAAGTCTATTATCTCGAGAAATCGCTTTTCTAGATAAAATATTCTTGACTTTCCAAGCTACTCCGGCCTTATCATGAAAGTCACAAGTGAAAATGTCAACAACTTGATATCTTACTTGAATGTTGTTGGTCAATAAGTATTCTTTGACCTGCAGCTCACTTGGCAAGCCGAAATTAAAAGGGCAAGTAGTATATGGCTGGAGAAATTCATTACGATCAAATATCATCAATTGAGTATATTTGATCTTTGATTTATCGAAAAATAGGTCAGTAGATATCACATCTTGTAATTTATGATATTTCCAATCTGGCTCATGTGTTTTGAATATCAATTTCGAGCCAACTCCTTCTACAAAATCATTGGTTTCTGGATTAAGCAAAATATTTTCCGCAACTATTAGTTCATTTGTCAATGCCTCTTTAATATCACAATTTGAAACAATTTTTAAAAGATCGCAAGTGAGTTTCATAGAGATAAAAGATTTCATTCTTAATGCTTCAAGGGTTTCTCGAGCAAAAGTTTCAAGTAACCCACCATTAGTTATATTTTTCCCTTCTTGTTGCAATTTTTCAAAGATTTCATCGATAGTTGGTGAGTTAAATACCCTATCTATAAGAGTTCTTTCTTCATTTGAAAACTTAAATCTATGATTCTCAGGAATTGATAATGAAAATTTCTCAATGGCACTATCCATGCTTGAAAAATAATTTCGAAAGTATTCTTTTGAGAGATTGCTGTTTAGCACCGCCTCAGGATCAAACCATAATTCCAAATCACTCAAAACTTCTATCAATTCATTTAATCTTGAGCTTGGAACATAATGCGTGGCAAACCCAGCAATCAAGCTGTCTATTCCATACAAAGACTCGCCAGTCAATGCTAAATATTTACCCAAAGCACCATCTAATCTAGACAACAAGAAACTAGTCCCCACATCGGAGAAAAACCCAATATCCATTTCCGGCATAGATATACTTGTGTTTTCAGTGGCGATTCTAAACATTGAATGACAACTCAAACCAACACCTCCACCCATAGTTATTCCATCAAAAAGACTCACAATTGGTTTTGGGTAAATTGACATCAAATAATTCATTGAATATTCTTTATAAAAAAAGTCTTGGCCTTTTGAAGGCATTTTTTCTATAACGTCCTTAGCAACTTGTGCAACATCACCTCCGGCACAAAATGCTCGATTACCAACTGAATTGATGATTATTAAATTTATGTCAGGATCTTCCCTCGCCTCTAGTAAACATTTTAGAATCGTGTCTATCATTTGAGTATTCAAAGAGTTTAATTTTTTTGGCCGATTCAAAGTGATGATCTTCGCACCATTTTTGGTTGTTAATAAAACAAGGTTTTCATTTTCCAAGGACATTATGTGTAAAAAATAATATTTGATGATTATACTTCAAATTAAATAGATATTGGACTTTTGATGAAAATGATTTATCTCAAAGCAACCAAATATAAATCTCTGGTTAATTATATATATATATATATATATGTGTATATATGAACTAGTAATAAAAACTGCTCAAAGATGCGTTGTTTGCCCTGAATCTGCATCATCTTCTACCCCACATTTTCTAGCCTGGCAGATGATTTTCAATACACGTTAATTACTGAGTATGAAGGAAATATGTGTGAATAATAATAATAATAATAATAATAATAATAATAATAATAATAATAGTAATACAAGATACAAATCTTTCGAAAATAAAGAGAGAATGATATTAGTTGAATCCGTGTAAATGTGCAAATAGTAGCTAAATTGCAAAACAACAATAAAGTAGTAATCCCAACAAATGATAGAAATGATAAATAATGACTAAAAATAAAACATATATATAGACTAAAAAAAAAAAAAAAAGGAAAGATAAAAAAACATTATGAGAACAAGGAACTAAAAAAAAATAGATTTAAAATAAGTGGAAAAAAATAAAATATAAAGGAAAAATACACAATTTTTTTTTTGTCTATCTATAATCAGTTTTACCAATACCTCTTTTACCAGCAACCAAATGTTTAGACAAACTGACCGGTGTGTGACGATCACCTTCACCTTTTCTTGCTTGTCTGTTACGGTCACGACGTTGGATTTTAGCCAATCTTTCAGCTTGGGCTCTAGCAGCTTCATCACTAATACCAGCGTTACGTTTGTCACCTTGGTTAAGTGGAGTTCTACGTTTTTTAGATGGACCAGCTTCTTCCATAAAGACATCAGCACCAGTTTCGGAATCTCCACCAAAATTGCTTTGTAATTTTCTTTTACGTTTTGCCAATGCAGTAGTATCATGACCCAATGATTGTAAATGTTTTTCCATATCACCATATTCTTTAACTTGTTTACTACGTGGCATCATGGCACGGTTTTTAAGAGATTTTTTACTTCTAGCAGCATTAATCATTTGTTTTTGTTTGTTACGAATCCAAGTGGCTTTTTCTTTGATATCATCAATTTCTTCATCATCAATTTCTTCATCTGAATCGTAGAATCCTTCTTTTTCTAATCTTTCTTCTTCTTCTTCCAAAGCTTTCAATTTTTCCATGATATCTGGATCCAAGAAATCATAAACGTTACGACCATTAAGAATTTCTGGCATAACATCATTTTTCCATTCATCATCGTCCAAAATATAGTTATCTTTAAGATTAATGTTGAAGACACCAGCACCACCGTTTTCGATTTCGGTATCTTTGGCCAATCTTCTTCTTTCTGGATCGTTTGGATCGTATTTTTTCAACCATTGAACGGCTTCTGGAATATGTGGTTCACGTTTGATGTCATCACGAGCTTGAGGAGAAGCAACATGAATTTTGTTCAAAACATTGTTAGATTTAGCAACACCTTTCAATTTTTGTTCAACTCTAGCACTTAATAATTTTTCACAAGCTCTGTTACGAGTAGCCATAACATTATCAAGATCTTGACATGAAATTTCAGCAACATCAACACCACTTTGATCGATAATTGATTTGACTAATTCTTGACGTTCTGGACTTAAATCGCCAATTTTTATGATATCACTCTTGTTGAAAACAACCATGACTGATTTATTTGCAAATAATGGTTTAATAGAATTGAACAATTTAACTTGAGCTTCAACAGAAAAACCACATTGTTCGGAAATGTCCATGAAATACATAACAGTAGATCTTAAATGGGCAATAGCATAAATAGATTGCATTTCAATGTTATTCATGTCTTCAACTGGTCTATCCAATATACCAGGAGTATCGATTGCTTGGAACCTAAGATATTTATAATCAAAATGACCCACGTATAAAGATTTGGTAGTGAAAGCATATGGTTGAACTTCAACATCAGCTTTGGTGACGGATCTCAAAAATGAAGATTTACCGACATTTGGATAACCACAAATAACGATTGTTCTTGTGTTAGGATCAATAGATGGTAAACGACCTAAATGTTGTCTAACTTGTTCCAAATAAATCAAAGGATCTTTCAATTTTTTGGTAATGGTGGCCATTCTACCTAAAGCAGCTCTTTTCAATTGTTTACATTGAAACAAAGATTGACCGAATTTTAACAATCTAACATAATCTCTTGAGACTTGTTCGATTAATGTTTTAGCTCTAGAGACTGCTGCCAATGAAACTTTATAATGATTCTTTTCATATAATGTATCCATTAAATCACGATGGAAAGGATGAAGTTCATCAATTTTTGGAAAACCAGCCAAAATGTCATCAAATTTTTCGATAAATCCTTCAGCAGTGAATTTGACTTTTCTCATATAAAATGCTCTAATACGAGTCATGGCAAACCCAGGTCTAATTACCGTTGGAGTTTTACGTTGAGTTCTGTTAAGAACAATATCCAACAAGTCATTTTGGGTTGGAATGGTAGGAATTTCTTTCCAAGTGAGTTGCATTTTCGGAAATAAAGAGTCTAAATATTTTATATTTCACTAATACTCAAATCAGATCTTCCTAGGTAACAGTAAAATTTCTTTTGGAGATGATCCATTTCAAATTTTCAAAGGAGAGAAATGAAGGATACACTCTAAAAGAAATGTTAAAAAATAAAAAAGAAAAAAAAAAAAAAAAATTTTTTTTCCTTGAGTGCGTAGAGAGAAAAGTTTTTGAGATGAGATGCATCGAATGCAATAACAAATATAATCTTTACAGAAAGATGAAAAGATATCTCTTCTGTATTGCAAACCCAATTATATTTTGTTATTGTTATTTCATAATTAATAGGGTCTCTTATTTTCAATAAGGTGAAAATCATGTTTCTGACACCTTTGTAGCGCCTTTTCTGATGTAAATAACTACGAACTTCCTTTATCTACTAACTAACTCTGATACTCAGTGGTGCCTTGTTTTTTTTTTTTTCTTTTTATTTTTATTTTTTTTTTTTAATTTTTTTTTAATTTTTTTAATTTTTTTTCTTTCTATTATTTAGTTTTCCAAGGATGAAAGCTATTGCTTTGGAGATACGTAAATAGCTGAGGTTTGACTTTACACTTTTAAAAGATTAGAAGAACTTCTTTAACTTTCTACAATAAACCAATAAACCTTTTACTGATGACAAACTACTGGCGGAGAAACTTATACAGTTAAGAATTGCGGCTTTTGATTTCTGTAAAACTCTGACAATAGCATATACTATTATCACTACACAATCCATTACTATTATATTTTCACTAGCCACTTTTGTAAACCAACACTAACCACTACTAGCCACTATAATCAATTACTGTTGCCTTCTGATACAATATCCATGAGAACAAAGAACAATTAGAATAGTAACAAAAAAAAGAAAATCAAGAAGGAAATGAACATAAATTAGTAGTACCCAATGGTATTACATGTCTAATAAATCTTCTAGCCTTATGTTTATTAAATCTTCTAGACTTTATAGACTTTCTTTAGGTTGTAGAATTCTCACATTTCGATTAATTAATTGAAGATTAAAAAAATTGAT
The DNA here is from genome assembly GCA_031124825.1 of Saccharomycopsis vini. NCBI lineage: Eukaryota > Fungi > Ascomycota > Saccharomycetes > Ascoideales > Saccharomycopsidaceae > Saccharomycopsis > Saccharomycopsis vini. Next base: position 8,333 of record JASTUB010000484.1, read on the forward strand.
GATGAAAACATAATAATAATTTAAATTCGAACTTTTTAAGCCGAACGGATCAGATAGGATGTATGAAATAAAAATATACTTCAGTTTTCTTAGAGTAGTTCTGTATTTAATCAAGAGATTACTTTGATCTCTTAGGGCATTTTTCTTCTAATCTTCAATTTCTGATTTTGAGCCAAACATCACCTGATAGTATCTAGGGCTCTTTCACTAATGAAGGGCTTTATTAGTGACTAGGTGTTTCAATGAAACGTGACTGTAATTTGAAGCCCCGGTTATGAGTTTTGTGTCAGCCGTTGTACTGGTTGCCAATCCAGTGGGGAGGAGAGTAGGAACGGAGGTGGGAGGAAGAACCTTTGGGAGTTTGTAGAAAATAATTTCAAAAATTTATACAGCGTTAGTATCCATAGTAGACGAAAGATTTGACTCTAAGGAATTAAGACATAATATACCAAGTAAGTAGGGCATAAAGGTCAACATTATCAAAAAGCCATTGAATGAAAGAAATAGTTGAACATCGACATATCAAAAATGAAAAAATAATGATCTATTAAAGCTTTTCAAAGTGCTCTATCAACCACACCTATCCTTCTTAAACAACAAAATATATTTTCAGCAAAATCAACTTCAGGATTTTACAACGCAAAACTTAATCCCTGATACGAAATAAATATCAAGTCCTTCATCAACTCTGGTGTATTAAAAAAGCAAAACGAGTCAACCGAAATTTGTTTAGCAATTTGTCAACAATCATCCAGTTAAAATGCAAACTATTGTTTAAATCGAGTCAAATATGAAAAGTAGGGACTTTCAAATCAAATTTATGCATCTCAAATTAAAATGATCCAATTCATCGATGAAATAGAATGTCAAAATTACACTATTCATTTAAGATTAATAAGATGGGTCTTCTTGAAAAATCATTGAAGTATGATAAATACTAACAGACTGAATATAGTATGCCACCAAAAGTTCAATTATCCAAAGCTGCTAAAGCTGCTGCCGCTATGGCCGGTGGTAAAAAATCCAAGAAGAAGTGGTCCAAAAAATCCGTCAAAGACAAAGCTAAGCACATGGTCATCTTGGATCAAGAAAAATACGACAGAATCTTGAAAGAAGTTCCAACTTACAGATACGTCTCTGTCTCCGTTTTGGTTGATCGTCTTAAGATTAATGGTTCTTTGGCTAGAGTTACTATTGCTCAATTGGAAAAAGATGGTTTGATCAAAAAAATCTCTAAACACTCTAGTCAATTGATTTACACCAGAGCTATTGCTGAGTAAATTATTTCGAATCTTTTCAATAATTTTTAAATTTTACTTTTAGCTTTTTCTTCCTTCGTGTAATGAATGTCCTTTTTTATTAAGATTTTGTGAAATAGTAAGACTAGACAATTTCAATAAATATCCTGGTGTTTAGCGGGTATGCATATATATATTATTATGCTCGCTTGTACTAGAGTACAATAACTGGGCTTTCAATAGTGAAATTTTTCATGGGTCTGTTAGAGAATCCTAGCTTTTGCCTGGGTCTGGTATTTTTTTTTTTTTTTTTTTTTTTTTCCTGCGGCTTTAATAATGTTATTTTGTGGGTTCAAGATTTTATGGCGTTATTTATTGGTGAAAATTATACTCTGACCCCGTCCAAACATTATGCAGCCTTAGGGAATCGATGACTATAATCTGCATATAAGTGGCTAAGACCTGGCATTCAACTGAGAAAAGAGTTATAAATGAAAAAAAAATAAAAAAAAAAAAAAAAAACAATAGTAATTTTTATTTTTAAAATAAAAGAATCTTGTAATTTCTACTTTTTTTCATAAACAAATGTCACTTTATCTTTGTTCTTCTTCGGAAGGAGCTTAATTTTATTTCATTTACTATATATATCATGTTATTTTTCAAGATATTGATACTGGTTTTTTTTTCATTCGCCAAAATAACTGCAGCGGCTGACTCTGGAAATTTCAGTCTAGTGGCCATCACTTATTATGACATAGATTCATCAGTGCAATTGTTACCTCTAACCATAATAAATAATTCATTAGTACTTTCTAATGCCGGAGACAAAATAAATTACGATATCAGAGACAATGGTGAAATTTCTATTCAAGGAACTGACTACAATTTGGTGGTAGATGATGAAAACTATAAATTGGGTATAAGTGATAGTGATTCTAGTGCAATATTTTATATAATTGGTAGTCACCTTCATTATAATGCGGATTTTATTTATGTTGCCTGCCCTCAAAATGAGAATGATAATAATACATTTATGGTCTTTGCGACTTCAGACACTGCAATTTGCGATGATAGTATTATATTTACTCTACAGCCACAGTATAAAAATTCCCCCGATATTGCCATTTCATCTTTTATACCTCAGGTTTTGAATTCCGCACAAGCTTCGACTAATAGCGAGGGTAGTTCCATTACTGCTGATTTATCTTTAGCAACAGAAACTCTTGGAACTTCACAGACAATCGATCAAGATGGTTCTTATATGGTTGTTACTGAAACCCTTTATGCTTCTACCATAGAAAGTAGTATTGACGACGATAATGTTGTGACGGAAACAGTGGTTGTAGAAAACTACCAAACTTTGAACTCCGATTTAGTATCAGTTGAAGACCCAGCAGTTTATGAAACAGTTTATTTAACAACAGCGGAAAATCATTTATTGGTTACTGTAACAACATTGAAAAGCGAAAGTGCTAATGAGGATCAAACTATTGCTCTTGGGACGGATAAAAATGGTAATCTAGTGGAAATCACTTCCGCAGTGAGTTGTGACAAAAATGGATGTCTGGTAGTTGAACAAACAATAACTTCGTTCAGTGCTAACATTGATACTACTAACACAATGTATTATGGTCAAAAAACAACCACAATAACTGCCTCATCGTCAACCTTGTTGAAAAATTTTGCAGTTGCAAATGTGAATATTGCCATTCCATTCACTTTGTTTGTCGCAGTTGTCACTTTGCTTATTTGTTAATCCTAATATATCGCTTTTAGATTTTTAATAGCAATAATCTATGAGAATGCGATTGTTATCCAAACTGATAGCCTGTTGATATGTCAATAAAATTTTTATGAATGTTCCAAGAATCTGGTTTGTTATTATAGCTTCCCGTCCCCTGTCGTTTACGACCGACTGATACTCAGTACCACTGTATTGTGCATAAGATGTTCAACATCGGATTGGTAAAATGCCCAACCAACAGCAGATAGATTTTTCTCTTCTTTTCTTTTCTTTTCTTTTTTTTTTTTTTTTTTTTTTTTTTTTTTTTTTAATTTTTTTTATATTAAAAATATATTTTTTTTTTAAATAAAAAAAAAAAAACACTTTTTTACAAATTTTTTTAAAATTT
>JASTUB010000485.1:0-11697 GCA_031124825.1 Saccharomycopsis vini
AAAATATAGGGATCAAGTACATAGAAAGTGTTAAGTTCATAAAAAATAATATATGCGTTTGTAAAAAAAAAAAAAAAAGTATTGTATAGTTTAGTTCATAAATGTACGACTTTTTGTGATGGTAAAAAAAAAAAAATATACGTGAAAAAAAACAAAAAAAACTATGGCTTGATATCAATATTTAACAAATTAATAATCTAAATTTATGTCTGATCCGCAAATATTTGGACTTTTTTTAAAGATTGTTTACATTGTGGTCATGTATATAATGGAAATAAACTAAATATCCTCAATCATATTCTTTATTTTTCCTTTTCTTCTTTTTGTTTTTTCTTGGTCTTTTTCAAGAAACCTTGATTACTTCTATTTTATATTGCTTTATTTTGATTCATTATCTTTTTTTTTTATTTGATCTTATGAAGGTTTCTCCCTTGTTTATATGTAGATCAAATTCGTGTGTCGCAGTATAAAGAAGAGTTGAAAATAAAGCCATAAAGTATCGGATAAATTTATGTAAATAAAGTGGTAAATAAATACATAGAGATTTTCAAACAACTTGTTGCTCTAAATAAGTGTCACGGTTTTATGATCTTTTTTCTTTTTTTTTTTTTTTTTTTTTCTGTGCGAGAGTAGGAGCAGCTTTCCTGAGCGAAATAAATTCTGTTCGTGAAAATACTTAAATAAGCCTCGAAAGAAGGAAAACCTTTAGAATTGTTCTATAAATATGTTATTGTATTATTTTGTAGATCTGATATTAGCTATAAACTGTGTGTTCGCTCTTTTCATGCTCACATATGGACTTCTATTGTTGAGTTTTTCTCCTTTTCTTGTATTTTTGTTTGTTTGCTTGTTTTGTTTGTTTCTTTTTTCTACCGCAGGCCTGTCTGCTGTGTGTTACGAGAATATATATATATATATATATATATATCTAGAAAACAAGCTCAGTATGTTTGCTAGTTGGTACCCAAGATGATAATAAATTTCTAACAGCAAAAAAAACAAAAACAAAAAACAAACTAAAAGTAAAAACTAGAAGTGAAAACTAAAAATAAAAAATAAAAATAAAATAAAAAAAGGATGACCAAGTAGCACCTATTGTTAACCCTCAAGGTTAGCAAAAATACCATAGGTTGTAGAAAATACTATTAATTTTTTTTTTTTTTTTTTCTTTGTCTCTTTCGTATTCGGGTACAAATATTTAAATAGTACGAAGAATATGTTATCTTATGCTATATGTTATATGCAAATCACGCTGTAACAATAGTGATAGCACCTATGTTACGAGGCGCTACCGAATTTGGTACAACCAGTACGGCAGCTAAGTTGAAGAAAAAAAAAGAAAAAAAAAAAAAAAAAAAAAGTTGTGACAGAAGATGCATTTTGTTTTTTTGATGTTTTTAACCGTTTTCTTTCTTTGTTTCTTTTTTTATTTTTTTTTGTTTCTTTTTCTTTTCTTGAGCCTTGACGGCGTTTACTCACAAAATAAGTAAATTTCCCACATAGGTGTAACTATATGCCATCAATACAAATAGCAGGAAGGGGGAATTATAAAATATATTATATTATTATCTTGTAGTATGTGTATTCAAAGCAATATTGAAAAACCCTTAATTTTAAATAATAAAGGGTTCATGGTGTTGTTTTGTGTTAACTATTGATAAATTTAATTATTTACAGTTAGATTTAAGCTTTAAATATTTCTAGAACATGCTTGTACACACAATTTTTCCCTCTTTTGAGAGAACAAATGAAAAAAAAAATAAAAAATAAAAAATAAAAAACAAAAAATTAAAATAAAAAAGAAAAAAAAAAAAATTATTCTGTTTCTTTTTTTAAAATAGATGTAATCAGATTTCAAATAAAACCACCTTTTTCAAATATCGAAATATATGTATGTATGTTGGGAAAAAAAATACAACCACTCGCCTGTTATAATTATAATATTAATTTTATAGATGGTGTGTATAGTGCATGTTGGATACAATTTCCCAAAGTATTTGAATAAAATGAAATAAAATCAAAACATATATATAAAGATAAAGATAACCCACTTCTTCGTGACTTTGAACACTCTATCATCAAAATTATGTAGTGATTTTGTGATATAATCCAATTGGTTGGATGTGATGTTGAGTTGTTTTCAAGATATCACAAGCGTCAAGACATGCATACATACATGTCTGCAATATAACAATGTTATGTAATGCATAATTTTGAACAGTTTTTGTTGTCTTTAAAATACAACAATCTTGATATCAAAAGTTAGATCTCTTGTTTGTTCAAGAAAAAAAAAATTGAAAGTTGTCGGTGGTTGCTGTTTTTGGTACACACAACTATGTAAAAACTTGTTACCGCTGCTGCAGCAGATGCATGTACATGAGTTTGGTGCTTGTTCATTTATCAAACGAAAAAAAAAGACAAAAAAAAAAAAACAGCTTTTTATTTTTTTTTTATTTTTTTTTTTTTCTTTTTTTTTTTTTTTTTTTTTTCACCTTTCTGTCCAACTATCAATAGATATATAAAATTAAAATAACCCCAACGATGCAATTTATTGAATTTATGACTTTTTATTTATTTATATTCTGAATTTTTTTTGCTTTGCTTTTCTGACTTATTTTTTTTTTTTTTTTTTTTTTTTTTTATAAATCTGTTCAAAGACAGAAAATCAAACAGTATTTCTTTTTTTCAGCAATAATCATGGTTAGATACAAAAGATCCATGAAAATAAAACCTCCTTCAAACTTCCAAGAGCTTCAGAATATCAATTATAACTTGAATGTCATACAAACACCATTACATGGCCGTGAAAGTGGAAAAAATACAGATACAAAAGGATTATTATTATCATCATCTTCAGCAATAGGAACCCAAAAAAAAACAAGCTCTAACAATAGTATTAATAATAGCGGCGCCAACAGTAGCGCCCCTGTATCACATAGACGTTATATGAAACCTTTTCCGATTGTCACCTTATCACTATCAACATATGATGAATCAAAGAAACGAGAAAAATATATTACTCAATACTGCTTGGGATATTATTTTTTGAAGATTTCATTATTTAATGTTGAGACCAATCAGTTTGAAAATCATCGATTAAATAGTAACAATGTGTCTGTAGGACAATTGATGAAAGTTAATGATAAGTTTTGGGCTTTTGTATTCGAATTTTCCGATATTTCAATCAAAATAAAAGGTACTTATAAGTTGGTGTTCGATTTGTTTCATTTTGGATGCTTGATTAATAACAATTCCTCCTCTAAAATTACTAAGTTGAATAATATTTCCACTGAACCCTTTGAAATTTTTTCAGGAAGAAAATATTATAGTGAGGAAAGAAAAGAAGAAAGAAAAATATTGTTAGAAAGCAAAAATGATGATGGAACTAAAAGTAGACTGGTAATCACTTTATTGAATGATCATTTTACCAATACTATTTCTAATGATGGAATTTACTTCATTAATGGCATGGGACAAGAAATCAAAAATGGCGATCAATTAAAACGGAAGAAATTTGAAGAAAATACGCAGGGACTAGCTAAAAAGAGAAAATTAAGCCAACATGATGATAGTATAATACTACAAAGACAAGATTTTTCTATGATACAGCAACCGTTGTCAATACAACATCAGCAACCCTTTGTAAATAATATCAACTCTCAACCTCAAAATGGCTACAGTTTCAATGATAGACAACATATTGAATCTAATTTAAATTTTTCAAGAATTCATTCTTTTCATCAACCTCAACCAATACATCCAATCTCCAATATACAACAACAGCAACAGCAACAAACCCGCTTTGACAATGATGATGGTTCTTTGTTCCAAAATAATTCAAGTTTAAATTACGATCATCAAGCGGAATTGCCACAAGGTTATGAATTCACTTTTTCACCTTTGATGAGTGATGATGGTTCAACAGTTTCTACTTCTAGAAACTCATCTGATTCAAATTGTTCGGCAGAAGCCAACCCAAGTAGTTTGAGTTCGCCATTTTACCCTAAATTGATTCCAGATTTGAACTCATTACATCCCTCTCAACAGCCATTTCTTGGGTATCCAGCAGGCCATTTATCTGCTCCAGCTCCTTTAATTGATTGTGAAATAACCTATGAACAGAATCAATTTATCAACAGCGACATCTACAATTACAATAATAATTATAATAATATTAACAATATTCATGTTGCATATAAAGATAATTTTGTTGATAGTAGCCTTCCACAACATTTCAACAATCAAATTCAAACCGTAATGCCTTCTAATTATTGGAATAATTATCAACCTGCTGAAATTACTCAGAATCATATTCAAAATTCAAATTACATCCAACAACAATATTATGAACCAATTCAAGATCCCAGTTTCAACCCAAGGACCCCTCATTTTATGTTTGAGGATCAAATGAATGAATTACAGTGATATGCGAATTATAAAATTTATTCAATATTATTTACCAGGGTCATTATCTTTTCTTGTTCCCCCCTTTAATTATTTACGTTTAAGATTTTTTTTTATTTCTAATTTTTTTATTTTTTCTTGCATCTTTTCTATTTTCCTTTGTTTCTTTCAATTCTTTGAGTTACAAGATGTCTTAATGTACTTTTTTTTTTTTTTTTTTTTTTTTTTTTTTTTTTTTTTTTTTTTTTTTTTTTTTTTTTTTTTTTTTTTTTTTTTTTTAAATTTTTTTTTTTTTTTTTTTTTTTTTTTTTTTTTTTTTTTTTTTTTTTTTTTTGTCTTAACTTTTATTCATTTTACTACTTTTTTTAAATTTCTTATTTTATGGTCATGAACTTATTTGGTTTCTTAGTTTCATTATCTTTTTCATAGAATATTATTGTCACCTTGTATATTATAAAAATATCAAGTATTTGGGTTAATGCGTTAATTTTAAAATTTTTGGATTATCTGAGAATCTAATTAAGAACTAATTAATAGTGACTTTTGTTATCTTATAGTGTATATACAAATTTTTGCCAAAAGGACAATCTCATTCCGCTTGCGATTTTTTTTTTTTTTTATCTGTTTTATCTTGGGAATATACACTGTGCTATAATTTTTTTAAATCAAAGTATGTATCTATCTGCCTATCAAACCATAAATTATTATTATTATCATCATCAAGAATCTTAATTAATTCCATAAACAATAAACTTCGAGTAATGATGAAAAAAAAATTATATATATTCAAACATCAATTATATTAAAAGAAGTAAAAATATCCTATTGTGCACCATTTGTTCAATTAAACACAAATTTAACAGAAAACAATCAAAAGCAAAAATTTCCCCTCTCTGTTTTCTGTTTTATTTTTTCATTTATTTTTCTTTACAATAATTTTTTTTTTTTTTTTTTTTCTCCTATAGGTGTGGTGTAGATTTGAGTTTCGAAATCTTGAATATATGGTTGTAGCTTTAATAATTATGTACATTTTGTGAATAGTATTTGTGTTTCATGTTTATGATATCACTATCTATTTTCATCATTTAACAAGTCAAAAAAAAAAAGTCAAATGATAATCTTTGGTCCAAAATGGTAAAAAAAAAAAAAAAAAAAAATTCAAAACAAAACAAATAAAAAATAGGAGATTTTAAACTTTTGAAACATCAATTTTATGCAATGTATTATTAGAGCACACGCATGTTAATTGTGCATTAGTTGTTCTTAGAAAAGAAGTTGTAGAAAAATAGACTTATGGTTCCATCTGCACAAAAAGCTTCCAGACTTTTTGCATGCATCATTTGGAGGGAAAAAAAAAAAAAAAAAAAAACATTTTAGAATTGAGAGCGCTAAAAATTTCATGCTAAAAATACAATACAATGTAATATAGCTAATTTAACATCCAAACATAATACATTTTTATGAATTAATTCGGTTTTCATTAATACATCTTCCTCTAACTAATTGGTCATTAATGCTTTTCTAGCTGCTTTTAAGGTTAGCAATTTGTTCTTTTTGATTTTTCTTTTCTAGAAAAACTAAGCCTCTACTATAGAAGATGTTTTTCAAAAAAAAAAAAAAAAAAAAAAAAAAAATAAAAATAAAAAAAAAAAAAAGTGTTTACAATTGTTATTTTCTAGATCCAAAAACAATTCACTAGTTTTAAACTATTTATAACTTATTTTCCGGGTTAAAGAGTCTGTTCATCTAATAGATTCATATTGAAATTGCTTATTATCGAATTTTTTTTCTTGAAAAAAAAGCATTTTTTTTTTTTTTTTTTTTTTTAAAATTATTTTTCTTCGAAAAAATATACATATATGTACATGGGTGAAGAAATTTATTTTTCAGTATTCCTAATAATAATTTAATAAGTGTTTGTCATAAGTTGAAAGTCAAAGAAAACTATTTATGCATGTCAAGCTTGTTATCTTACATAGAAACTACAAACAGAGAAGAAATGGTAAAAAAAAAAAAAAAGGCAACAGTTCAAACAGAAAGAGGGGTAAAGACATGCTTAGTCGTATTTGTCTAAAAACTATTTCCCAAATTGGATTGATAAATGTAATTCACACGCAGTGCAAGGATGCGTCTACATATCTGCATGCACTCATCTGAGAAAAGCTGTTAAGTGCAGATTCGTAAGCTGATCAAAAATTAAAAAGTCAAAAAAAAACAAAAAAAACAAAAAAAAACAAGTAAAATTCCGGACAATCTTTGAATCTATCTTTTAATAGAACAAGCTACCTGAAGTAAAATAAACAGCAACATGATAAAATACAAAAATAATTTCATATTTTTTAATTCAATAAGAGTAGTCGTAAAAAAGTCCAATTATATGTAAATATACATTATAATAATAATTATGATATTCTTATTATCCTTAAATGAAAGTTCAACAATTGTTATTATATGAAATTCAACAATTATCTATATGAAATTCAACAATTATCTATATGAAAGTTCAACAAATGTACTTTTTTTTTTTTTTTTTTTTTTTGACTTTTCTTCACCAAGTCGGATCAAGGTCATTCACGTGCACTGTACATACATATATGAAAGGCATCAGTTTTTTTTTTTTTTTTTTTTATTTTTTTTACAATTTACTCAAAATTGACTTTGTTAAAACAAACTTATTCATCAACAATTCTTTTTTCGATATAACGATGTAAATCACTCACTTTTAATAATCTCCTCTCTCTCTCACTCAAAAAAAAGAGATACTTTTTCATTTCCGTCCAATCCGGGAATGTGAATATACATATTTCTCTATGTGATATTATCAATCTTACAGTGTATTAACAATTTTCACTCTCAAGAAATGAAAGAGAAAGAAAAATAAACTTAAATAGAGAAAATAAACGGCAATAAAATAACGTTTGCTGTACGAAGTAAACATGCTTTTCTTTTTTCTTTTTTATTTTTTAATAGATTCTATATAGCTACAAGAAAACAAAAAAGCTCCTAGAACAATATGTGGCTTTATCAATAACAAGATTTTTAATGATGATTATAATAGAAAACCAAGACATGATCATAAGATAAAAGGAGCAAACTTGTTTAAATTTCTAAATTAAAACTTTCCAGAAACTTAAATAAGATATAGAGCCAATAATTGAAGTTTAATTAGAACAATTAATTAAACTCTAATCGTTGAAACTCCCTAAAAGTAAAAGCGAAAACCTCTAAACAAGATAACGGTGATACTGATGACCTCATTTATAGTAAACTGCTATTTTGCGGCTCCTTTCTAGTAGGAACCCGTATTTTAATCGACTTCTAGTTCAAGCAATAGGCGATAATACTCTATCAACAAAATGTAAGAGCCTTGTCAAAATGAGGGGTTTGAAAGAAAAAAAAAAAAAAAAAAAAAAAAAACATCGTGTAGGTTCATGATATATGAACAAAGTTCTACTTATTGAGATAATTTTGATTAAAAGGGTTGATTAATTCAAAATTGTATATCATTGCATTTTCAATAAACCTATTTTTGAGGAAAACAAAAGCTCCCTAAAAACATATAGTTTTGACAGATCTTTCACAGCCACAAACAAACAAAACACACCACTTTTGTTTACTCTTTTATTACGTCCTAAGCCCGTAGAAGTGTCTAAAGAAAGCTTTTTATTTTTTTTTTTTTTTTTTTGTTGTGTCTTTACTCTTCTATTATAGACTTTACTCATATTTTTTGCTATAGTCATCTTTTCATTTCCCTCTCAAATTTGGTCGGCAACTTGTTGATTGAGCCTATAATACTTATTTCTCTTTATAAAAAGCTTTTTTATTGACTCAGTTTCTCAAATATTATACTTTTGCAAAACAAGAAGATATCCATTGAAAGCTATATTTGCCATTTTTATTGCGCCGAATATTTCACCAACTTGAAATCTGAGCAAACTAATAAACTCATGGAAATACGTATATTACATTCTATCTCAAAGTCTCGTCTGTAAATTATCACATTCTATACCACCTTAAGTTTTAATTGAATTTCCTCAATAGTCAATCTCGTCCTTCGCAGAAATTGAAAATGATTTCCATAACGCTTTATGAACCTTTTGAGGAATATCCGTCTCTTTATATTATCAGTGTTAGGAAATCTTGAGCTGTCAGTTGCACTATTAACATTTGATTCTTTGAAGTAACCATCATTTGGTTCCTTTTTGTTAATCCTATTAGCGACTATCGGCTTCCTGTTACCTTCATGTCATCTTTCTATTATTTATCTGCTTGATTTATCTTCCACTAATTATCATAATAGGCTATGCCACCTCTGAAGATGCAGTTACCACTTCCAAATCTGCAGCCAGCTCTAGCGCTGATTTAACTACTACTATTTCTAGCGCCACCACTATAATGCTATTTCGGGCCTCATCTTTCTGTTTAAATGATTGTTTTATTGATAATTACTTCAATAGCGTCGCTATCTTGTATTATCAGATTCCTGATCAGGCTCCACGATGTTATTTTTTTCCTTTTTTTTTAGTGGCTTCTTTGCATTGCTGGAAGAGCCATCTAACATAGCAAAAAGGTTAATTTTGCAACTATTCAACTACACACTTTCTTGGTTTAGCTTTACTTATTACTTCTGGCTATCTGAGAACTTCGAGGACACTAATATTCGATCTTTTGCGAAGATTTGAAGCGAAACACTGTCTCATGATCAAGCTTATTCAGGCTTATTATGTTCCTAGCTTGATAAAAAGAAGTTTAACGTCACTTATGTCAACTAAAAAAAAAAAAAAAAAAAAAAAAAAATTAAATACATTTTGAAGGGTGATTTTATATTTATCAATTTTGTTTAAAAAAAAAATAAAGAAAGCTTACAGCAATATACAGAAGGAACATATGAGTCTCTTCTGCTTTTTTTTTAAAAAAAAATCACTAAGACTGTATCATCAGGCTCACAAAAAAGAGTGTGGTACCAAATTTGCTTGAAGTTTTCTTCGACCATACTTGCAACGCTTTGGCAGAAGTTGGAAGAAAAATACAGTATCTCTTCCTTCCTATTATTCATATATTGATTATTATCTAATATTTCCGACACAAATTTCTTTTCTTTTGATTCCTTTATTAGCTTTTTTTCATGCAATATCTTCTCGAGCTGCCCATATGATAATTTCAAAACGGTTCATTAAACTTCAACTCGTGTGAACTTTTCACCTTAAAATTTTTGACCATGAGAATTAGTGGTGAAAGCTTGTTCACTATGACGTTAAATTCTGCCAGTGTTGTATAGATAGCCTTATAGGCTTTCAGTGTCTAAAACATTCTTCTTTGTTGTCTCATGGAAGCGCTTGTTCTGTTTTAACGAGTATCACTTAGCCGGGGGAGTGTTTTAAATTTAACCATTCCTTTACATATTTTTTGTGTCAGCAAGCAAGTTGAATTTTAAAACAAGGTTCAAGGGTTCAGCTTCCAAATTTTCTGGGGGAAAACTTCAACGTCTGTTTTTTTTTTTTTTTTTTTTTAATTTTTTTGTTTCACAACTTACATCGCTAAGATCCTCTGATTCCATCTGAAACTTATGTATACTCATGTATATATAATACATATTGAAACACACATTCTTTGCGCTCACTGATGAGGTTGATGTTTTCTGCTATCTAACAAAGCAGTTTCAAACTTATAAAATCTAGTCGATAATCTTACCAAATTAGTGTATCAGCATAAATTTCAATTATAATATTTGAGGCTTTTATGAAATGATACACCATAAAACCCCCTCCTCCACTGCAAGTGTACACATATGCAGTGGATATAAGATTGTGGTGGACCAAAGCTTAAACTATGACAACTCTTCATTAATTTGACGTGATCTTTTTTTTATTTTTATTTTTATTTTTACTTTTTTTTTTTTTTGATTGTCAAAATCTTCTCCAATGGTAATTAGTATAGCTTATTACCCTTGCAGGTCTACAGGTATCAACTAAATTTCAAATTTGACACATTACCAAAGTCGTTAGTACAAAGTCAAGTGTTTTAAAGCCATAAATCGTAATATTCATTAAACATATTTAATGTTGGCCTGTTGTATATAAATTATGAGATGCTCATAGAAAGTGTTTTATGAGAGACAAGCCTTAAACATTACAAAATGAATATTATTTTCCTCGAGAAATAGTGAAAAAATAAATACAAAGCAGAATAATAAATATAATAATAATGATGATAATAATAAAACTTAAGCAGAATCAACATGCTTTTTCAACTGATCGTTAAAAATTTTCAACAATAATTTGCTATTATCATTATCATCTATTTTTGTCAAACATTCGTCGATTCTTGTGTGCAATGAATTTAACTCGCTATTCTCAAATTTCGATTTTAAATTGAATACCAAGTTCAACATTGTTAATAACAATTGTATGTCATTAATACTGACAGAGGTTGACTTTGAGTCTTTTCTATCATCATCAAAATCACCTTCAATAATAGTATTATTATCGTCATCCTCTTCTTCACTACCATCGCCAAACATCTCTGTTAAGGTGTTGTTTACCAATTTTAAAATCCTAACCTTACGTTCAGCATCCAAATTGATATAATTTAGCCCGTTGTTACTAGAGTGACCAACAATGCTAGATCTTGGAGGCAACTTGGGTGGAACCATGTTATGTTTTTCATTTGAAGTTCTGTCAATTTTTGGTTTAGAATCACTCTTAACACTCAATTCTGCAAATTTATCATCCAATGCTAACGGCGAAACTTTTTTTTGTCTAATACATAAATCTTTCAAAATATTTAGCAAATCAATTTTAACCGACAAATACGGACAAGTCTCGAGACTTCCGATCAAAAATTCCCATGCAAATGATTCATCACTCACAGAAAGAAATTTGATAATATAAGTCAATATAACTTTCTTCAAATTGACTACTGAAACATCATCTGTTGCTGCTGCTCGCACCATCGAGGTTAATGAAATTAAACACTGTAAATAAATCTTGCAGAAAATGTGCATAATATTCACTTTCCCATCAGCAGTTTTTAATTTTGTCAATTGGTAAATTTCATTCGACATTTGTTCGTCAGAAATAGCAACCCAATTCCAGAAGATTATTGCGTCTTGCAACATATGATATTTATTGTTTAAATTCAATTTGAAATTAACATTAATTGAATCAAAATAAGCCTTGTCTCCTGAAGTAATTGAAGCTGTATCGTTATAATCATATACTTCTTCTTCTTCTTCTTCTTCTTCTTCTTCTTCTTCTTCTTCTTCTTCTTCTTCTTCTTCTTCTTCTTCTTCTT
>JASTUB010000486.1:0-11647 GCA_031124825.1 Saccharomycopsis vini
CCCCCCCCACCCCCCCCCCCCCCCTACGGGGCCACCCCAAACCCAGGGATTTAAAAAAAAAAAATAAAAGAAAAAAAAAAAAAAAAAAAAAAAAAAAAAAAAAAAAATGAAGGAAGCTATAATATACAAACGTAGTTTGAAGGAGGGAAAATAAAAATTTGATAATAATCAAATACTATATTATATTATAACCATGTCTGCTGGTTCTACTGCATTTAGAAGATTCTTAAACTCTGAAACCGGTCCAAGAACTATTCATTTTTGGGTATGTTATTTTCTACCAAAAGTTTTTTTTTTCATATATTTGTTTTATTTTATTTTTGTTTTTTTGAAAATCGTCGTCATTTTTGAACTATAAAAATAAATACACTTTATATTCAAAGATTATAGAATGCATTATTATTTTTATTAAAGATTACTGTGTTACTAACCGGAATTTTTTATTACAGGCTCCAGTTTTCAAATGGTCTTTAGTTATTGCAGGTATTAACGATATTGCTCGTCCTGTTGAATCTATTTCCGGTACACAACAAATAGCCCTTTTTGCAACTGGTTGTATATGGACAAGATGGTCTTTGATCATTAAACCAAAAAACATGCTTTTAGCATCAGTTAACTTCTTCTTAGGTGGAGTTGCTGGTTATCAATTAACTCGTATCGCCAACTGGAGACTTGCAGTTGGTGATTCTCCATCCGATGTTATTCAATATATTTTCAATGGTGCAAGCACTCCTGCTGTTAAAGAAGAAGAAACTGCAGAACTCGCAAAGAACTAGATTGATTTATGGTCTAATTAAATTATTTTAGCAGCACTTTCTAGATCATTCACATTCATCACTTTCTGTCCTCTTTTTTTCATATATATATATATATATATATGCTACAACACATTGTTTCCCGTGGTTAGCATGGACTTGAGGTCTCATTGATTCATTCACATTTCTGGTCTGTATTCTTAATATTAATTAAATATTCAAATTAAAAAAAAAAAAAAAAAAATGAACATATAAAGGTTTTATGAAATTTTAATAAAAAAAAAGGGATAGAAATAAACTATTTTTTTTTTTTATTATCATTTTCATTTGTAGTTTAGTAATTGAATTTGATTTTCATTTGTAGTTTAGTATTCGATTTTCATTTTCATTTGTAGTTTAGTATTCGATTTTCATTTTCATTAGTTTTTTGAATTTCCATGTTTATTAGTTTTCCAGTAATTATTGACTTTGATTTTCATTTGTAGTTTAGTATTTGATTTTCATTTTCATTTGTACTTTAATATTCGATTTTATTTTAGTATTGAATTTTCATTTTCATTAGTAGTTTTAGTATAATTCGGATTATTGAATTCAAGATGTTAGCGAGAAAAGAAAAGAAAAATAATAATTCCAGATGAATTTGTAAAACAAAATCACCGATCTAAAATTTTTCTATCACTGTTGTAAATTTTCTATCATTTCATTAATTTTTTCAACCACTTGAGGTTTACCCAATTTTTGATAACAATGCGAAAGAGCTGTCCACATTCTTGTATCTAAAGGTCTCAATTCACAAGCTTTTTGATAATAATATAATGAATATAAATTCATATCTAGTACCTCATAAGCTTGACCCAAACCATACCAAGAATTAATATCTTTTTGATTGACATCAACAGCTCTTCTATAACTTTCTATAGCTGCATGAGAATTTTTCAATTCCAAAAATTCATGACCCATTAATGTCCAAGCCCCTAAACAATTTTTATTCAAATTAAGGGCTCTTTTATAATACATTATTGCTTTTTCTCTTTCAAATTTTAAAGAATAAAAATTTGCCAATATCATACAAGTTTCTGGTCTAAATTTATCAATTGAATTTGCAAATTGGGCCAAAAAAGATAATTTTGCTTTATTTTGTAATACAAATAAAATATTAGAATAAATGTCCATATAATCAAGATTATAAGGATCATTAATCAAAATTTCATCAAATAAAGTTTCTGCCAAATGATAATCAAAGAAATTATATGAAATCAATGCTTTTTGAGCTTTTAAAAATATGAAATTTGGAAAAAGAGCTATAGCTTCATCTAATTGTTGATATAAAGCATTGTTTTGTTGAAAAGATTCTTGGAAAAGAACAATTGTAAATATTTTCATCATTATATTTTCATAATTTCGATCAATTGAATCTTTTTCAAGATTATTTGTTAGATTTTTTTTGTCATTTTTTTGATGATCAACTTGTTTGAAATCACCTATTCCTGATACTGTCAATTGATTGAGTAATAAAAGTGATTCATCAAAGGCGCCGGTTGTCGATTTCAAATCATTCCAACATTCCCAATTATATTGATAACGTGATAAAGATTTGATGAAATTTTTTTGGGCCATTTTGTTATTTTTTTGTTTCAAATAAATTAATCCCGCCAAATAATCCAACAAAGATTGATATATTTCTTCTGCTTGACTTTTATTATTTTCTTCTTCTTCATCATCATCTTCGTAGTCTGAATCAGCGTAGTTCTCTTCATTGGGTATTACTTTTGGAAGATAAAATGATTCGATTTCTTTTAAAATGATTGTCAAGTTCTTATTATCATAATTTATTTGTTTTTCACCTAGTATTTCATGAGATTCTTCATGAAATTTTTTTTCAAAACTTATATAACGTGAATATAATTTTAAAAAAGTTGCTTTGGTTGAATAACAATTCTTGAGTAGATTGGCAACCCTATCAAATTCTTTACAATCAAAAAATGTTTTAGCTAGTGATATTTTATTCAGTTCTCTGGTTTCGAATTTCAGTGGTAATTCATTTCTTTTTAATTGTCTATGAAAATAAAGTTTTTTCCACTGTTTTTTATTGAGTTTTGGTAATCCATTTAACGCTTCTCCTGACCATTTTGCCGCTTTATATAAACCTACTGAAGATAAAACTGAGGTGGATTCTTCAAGAGTAATGTATAATTGTACTAATTTATCGTCTTCCATTTTTTTTTTTTTTTCAGTCAATCAATCAATTGTTTTTGTCTTTTTTATCAATACAAAAAAATTACTGGTTTTTTTGTTTTCCTTTCAATTTTATCATACCCTTGTAATGATAATAATAATATTATATTATCATGGGTTTGTGCACCAAATTAAAGAAAAAAAAACAAAAAAAAAAACCTTAAGTGCACTTTGGAACCACGAAAAAAAAAAAAAAAAAATATTAAATTTTTTTGGGTTGATTAAAAAAATTGAGATGGATGAAAGTCAAAATTCTAGTAAATAAATAATCAAATATTTTTGGAGCAATTTGATAATCATGGATCTTCCAGCAAAACCAATATCGCGTTCTACTAATTCAACATCTCTTCCAATTAATCGAGAAGTACCTGGATATCCTATTACAGCTACCAATACTACAATTCCAACCAATACCACTACCACCGCAACAACAACAACAACAACAACAACAACAACAACAAATACTAATACTGCTACCACTGCTAGTACTGCTAGTACTGTTGGAACTCCTAAAACAATGGACAAACCAATAACAACGTATTCTGGACAAGGAACAGTACTTCCAAATGCTAGATTAGGCAAATATGAAAATAAAGAGACTTTATTTTTGGAGTATGATTTATTTTTGGATGAAAGTTTGAAATTATTGGATGAATCATATAAAAATTCGATGGAAATTCTTGATTTATTGATAGAAAATAATGGTGAATTAGCCAAACCTGGAGATGAAAAGCCAACAAATAATGATGACAATGATGAAATGGATGTTGATGAAGATAATAAAAAAGAGGAGGATGAAGAAGAAAAGGAGGAGGTGAAGCCTTCTTTATTGCATGAAAAGTTTATTAATATTCTTAAAGATAATGATTTTCGTAAGAAATTGATGCAAAATAATCGGAAAAATGCATTGCTGGCGTATAAATTAAGTGTTAAACTGACAGCATCTCAAAATCCTCAAAATATGATTTATGATCTTGAAGTAAATGAGCTTCCAGAAATCCAAAGAAAATTGGAAAGAAAATTATCGAAATATCATATTGAAAATTATAATTTTGATTTGAAATATAGAAAAGATATTTTACCATTTGAAAATCAAAGCGCACCTGATAAAACAATACAATATAAGAATAATGAATTTATAGGATATGATAATTTTCAAATAGATAAAGAGGTGAAAGAAGATTTTGAATTTCTTGATATAAAACTTATCAAAGGAGAACAATATTTGGATTATTTAGATCAAATGAAATTATCTAAAATCAAACAAAGGCTTATACATGAGGTTTTAACATTACAAAAAACTAAACTTGAAGGAGAAAATTTGAGATGGTTGGAAAGAAAAAACAATTTGTTGAAATTTTTGAATGTTGATTTATTTGGAATTACATCTGCTATTGAGAAGATCAACAAAGAGATTGAGGAGAATGCTCCTATTGAAGATATTTTTGAAGATCATGATGAAGATGATCATGATAGACATGATAGTAATGATGATGATGATGAGGAGGAGGAGGAGGAAGAAGAGGAGGATCATGATCATGATCATAAAAGCGATAAGGATTCGAACAACAATACTTCTAATAATAACAATAATAATGATGATGATGATGATGATGATAATGTACACATGGGCGAAGAAGATGATGATATTGTTAGTATTAATGGTGAAAATGAAGAGCTAATAGAACACGGAAAACAAGAGAATGGCTCCGAGCCGACAAAATCCGAAGAAAATGATGAAATTGACTTTGAACCAGAAGATTAGATATTCATTTACAATTTTTCCGATTTTTCAAAGAATGATTTTTTTTTTTTATTTTTTTTTCTTTTTTCAGTTATGTACAATATTTATAAATATTTTTTTTCATTCAAACTTGTTTGTATAAGTTGTAGAAAAAAAAAAAAAAAAAATGAAAAACATGACTTTAAAAAATATGAATTTTAATAATTGAAAAAGAATTATCAAGTGGATAAATATATCAGGGAATATTTCTGGTAACTATTTACAGTGCATTAATGCCACACATGCGGGAGGATCACGTGGGTGGATTTTCAAAGTTATGCAGGATTCATTAGATATATATAGATATGATAATATTAAAAAACAATTTCCAATAGTGATGGGGGAGGCTTTAGCTATTTTTTTTTTTTTTTTTGGAACTCAAATATATGTTATATACTGTATTACATAATCTGTACTATTTATTATTAGCAAAAAGAAGCAGTAAAATGTAACAGAAAGAAAAGGAAGCCCAAGCCCGTAACCTGTAACATAAAATAAGATAAAACATTAGTGGAATGGAGTGGTTGGATCTTTTCTTTATCTATTTTCTATTATTTATTTCTTTTTTCTATTTCTTTTTAATAAAAAATTCAAGTTGTTTTTGGGTTGCCGCTTGTTTTTCCTAATTGTATATAAACAAGTTATTCTTGTTCTTGTTCTTATTATTCTTATTTTCTTACTTTGTAGTTACCACTAAAGTTCATAGCCCGGTTATGCATCATGGCTTAATTTTCACATTATGTCCGTTGGATAATAATAATTGTTACTTTTGTATAATTTTATGGTAAATCTGCTTTTGTAGCATCTTTTCACTTTTATATCCCGCTATTGTTTTTGATGGAAGTTTTTTTTTTTTTTTTTTTTTTTGTTTGTTTTTGCGCATTGAAACAACATTAACAATTAAAAAAAAAAATAAAAAAAAAAAAAAAAAAAATTATTCAACATAACAATGTACTTTTATAATTATTAAAATGAGGATTTTTAATGCCTTTTACGGTAAATATGATCACTAACAACATGCATGTTCATGAATGTAGTTATTGACTATAATTATTGACAAAGAAGGACGGCTTTTTTAAAAAAAAGTATTATAGATTTATTGATACAATAAGATCTTTCTTTTTTTTTTTTTTCTCTCTCTTTTGATTCCAAAAAAATTTTATGCCTATTTTTGGGTCTTTCTTTATCTTTTTCTTTTTATTTTTATTATTATTTTCTTCTAGGTTGGATTATTTTATTTTATTTTAATTTTTTGTTTTGTTTTTATTATTATTATTATTATTATTATTATTATTATTATTATTATTTCCCTACTTTACCTATTATTATATGAATAAACTTTCAAAGGATAACAACTTTCCGATTTTATTATTATTATTATTATTATTATTAAAGTTTCTTGTATTTACGGGAAGGAAAGTAGCAATATTGGAAAAGTATAATTTTTTAGTTACCAAAGAAATCAAATGAAATTTGAAAATGTAATTCATGCATAGGGGGAAATTTATAGTTTTATCTTTTTGATGCAAAATCCATGGAAAATATATATTCTTTTAGTTTTCCTAAAAAAATTCATTAAATCCCGATATTTGTAGGACATTAATAAAATATAACTAAAACAACAATAGAAAAAACCTTTTGCTTAAAATATGTACGTAGATTGAAGTCAATACAAAGTTGCAAATAAAAACAATAGAAACAAAAAACAAAAGAAAGAAGAAGAAGAAGAAAAAAAAAAAAAGAAAAAAGCACTTGAAATTCTTTTTTGGATCTTCAAAACAATTAAGAGAAATTCATCAAGCATTTGAATTTTTATTTTTTCTTTATTTTTTATTTTTTTCATTTGCTAGTAGCAGTTTATTATATGGGTACTTTGTCTTCTTGAAATATATTTCAAAAATCATATATATATATATATATATATATATAATTAAATGACCAGAAAATAAAATATATATTATATATAAAAGAAAACGAATTTACAAATTATTTTTTTCAAATAATGTATATAAAGGGACAACCACTAATAATTTTGATGGTTGCTCTCTCAACCACCAAATTCTATAAGTTTTCAATGTACAAATCCATGGTTTTTATTGAACAAAAAAAAAAAAAAAAAAAGAAAAAATGGATTATTGAAAAAGATCTCACTAAAAGTTGTCTACAACAGGAAACCATCATTTGGATCTCTTTAATAAATTTATTAATACCCTTAGTAGTATAATAATTTCTTTTCTTTTGACTGTTAAAAAGATCATCACGTGAAAAAGAACTTCTGTGTAATACATTTTTTTTTTGATTGCAGAGCAGAATATTTTTACCAAAATTTAGTAAAACGGAAAACTTAAAATAATAATACTAATAATATATATATATATATATATATATATTCTTCTCCGCTTTTAAATACGCTTTACTATAGTATAATTGAACAGATTTCTTGGCTAAAAAATTATTATCGATGATTTTTCCCTTTCCAATTCACGTGATTTTCACAGATTCAATTATTCATACATATATATATCTTTTACAAATAATTTATGTTAATAATTTCAATATATCTGTAAATATCTCAATTGCCTAAAGATATTTTTTTTTTTTTCCAAAGTTGATTGGTTTTTGTTTTTCTTCTTGCAAAAAGCAATAGAGAGAGTTGAAGAACAGGGATAAAAGCATGTATTTCATATATACAGTAATATACATTGTACATACCTATGTACATCTATACGTAGACACATTTTAGATGTACATAATGCATCACCATCAACTACCAAAAAAAAAAAATAAAAAAAAAAAAGTTAAATTGATTTACTTTTTCTATTTTTTTATTTTTTTAATTTTTTAATTTTTGTCAATTACTATTTGCATGCATGAACATCTGATGCATATGCGCAATTTACGGATGTACATATCTAATCGAAAATGACTCCAAAAATTGATCTTTTTTTTTATTTTTTTTTTTTCGATGTTTATATGAATATTAAACAAAAAAACCATGATGATGGCCGGCTTGGTTTTTAATTACAATTGAATTTTTTATTTGTTTAAATAATAATTAATTATTAATTTTTCAACTTCAACTTGTCTCAATTTTTTTTTTTTATTTTCTTATACTCAGAAATGGGAATAACTTACCAACACATTCATTGACTTGAAACCAAACAACATAAAATCAAGAATAATAGTAATAATAATAAAGTTAATTTATAGCATTGATGATTGGATCTGAAAATAATCATTATTGGCCGAATGATTTTTCAGAAAATTTGTGACAAGTTGCATGTTTAAGTGGTATATTCTTTATTATGCTTTTGAACAAAAAAAAAAAAAAAAAGTTTGCCCTATCATAAATTATAGAAACCTATACACTGTCCAATGTATATATAGAACAAAAGAAAATTCATGATTGGAGAATATTCTTTTTATTCAACATCGCTCAGTCACACCTGCTAAATCCATTAATTTGATCATTCAACTTGCTTAATATTAATAAAACAACAAACAAGAAAACCACACGTGTTACTAAATAGCCTTGACTATAGTTTGTGTATATATATAGTTACAATATTTATTATAATAAATGATTGTATTTAGTTTTTCAACATAACAAATGGACTTTCTAGAAGGTTAAAAACTGTTTTCCTTTTTTACTTTTTTTTATTTTTTATTTTTATTTCACCCATGAATTTCCCTTTGCTTTTTAAACTTAAAATATTAAAGTTATTTTATTGATGGAAACTGCATTTAGCATAGCTTTCGGGACAATTGAAAAAAAAAAAAAAAAAAAAAAAAAATTTTTTAAGCTTTTTTGTTGTTATTCTTTTTCTTCTTTTCTTTTTTTGTCTTTGCCAAATCATATGATAATTCATATGATTTGGCGAAGAAAAAAGTTTATTGAAACTTTATCCTGTTTTATAGGTTATTACTATATTGTATTTTATTGTCTCTTCATCTTGAATTTAATAATTATTCTTGTACATGTATTATTTTTTTTAAAAACTCAAGTACAAATTCCAATAAAAAGAATTTTTTATTGTATGTATATATATACGATTAATTGGAGTATATAAAAAAAATCCAACAATAAAAAGAATGTTAGGGAAAAAACAAAAACAACAGGAAACCATCAAATATAGGATACTTTTGAACTATTTTTCTAGTAGTAGTAGTAGTAGTAATAGTAGTAGTAGTAGTTTTTTTTTTTTCATTATTATTATTTTGCACCTGTAAAAGTATTGCTAAACATGCATGAAAAATCCGTTTTTTTTTTTTTTTATTTTTTTTTTTTTCGATTGTTTTTTTTTTTTTTCTCTCCGGAATGAAAATAATTTTTGATATTTTGAAAAAAAAAAAAATGAGAAAACAAATAATAATCAACAAAGTTTTCTATTTTCAATTAATGAAAATCAAAATAAAAAAAAATGAATCAATTGAATTTTTTTTTTTTTTCTTTTTTGTATGTTTTCAGACGAATTCGAGACACAAAACAGTTTTTTTCTATGCCAGATTCGGTAAGTATCAAAAGTAATAACTTGCTGATTGATATATTATAATTAAATTAATAACCCAACTAATCACACCCAAATTAGAAAAAAAAGACAGATAACATCAACTGAGACATTTTCGGTTTTTTTTTTCTTCTTTTCTAATTATTTATTTTTGGGATTATTATTTTTTTTTTTTTTTAATTATATATGTACATATATATATATATATTTTCGTTCGAAATTGAATCTCGTATACGTCTTGTTTTTCCTATTTTGCTACAGCAACCACGAAAACTAAATAAATATATATATATTAATAGCATTACACAATAATTGAATTGAAAAAAAAAAAAATTAATTTCTCATTGGATATCAAAATGTAAAAAATAAAGAAAATCAAATCAAATCTGAATAATAATAATAGAAAAATTCCCACAAAAAAAAAAAAAAAAAAAAAAAAGATTGCATATCGCTTAAATGCATGTTAATGCTACAATTCTGCGAGTTGGATTACTTATTTTTTTTTGAAAAGGAACATAAGCTATTTTGATTAATTGTTATTAATAAAGATTTAACGAAAGAATAGGATTATTTGTGTATGTATATTATTATTATACCTAATAAAACAACAATTATAATTATCGTTCGATTATGTTCAAGAGGGTAGGTATTTATTAAGGTTACGAAAAATCTCGATAAAGTCCTCAAAAATTTATCATGAGGTTAAAAGATTCTTCTACTTACAAGATAAAACATTCAAATTTAAAATACTTATCCCAATAGTTTTTGAATCATAGACTTTTTCATTCATTTGATTGAAATTTGTTATGTTTTTTTTTCCAAACTCTTTTTTTCTTTTCTTTTCTCTTTCTTTTCTGTTTTTTCTATTTCTTTTTGGCAAAAAGAAACCTTCCCTTCCTCATATATTTTACACGAATTTGTATATTTAATTAATATTCATCAGATATACTTTTTTTTTTTGTTGTTTTTTTTTGTTACTTTTTCACATTTATGGTAATTTATGCATCTCTTTCAAGGCAAACATACAAAGAATTAAACTATACCCAAAATTACTAACGTTTTTAAATCCTTTTTTTTTTTTTCCCGGGGGGGTTTTTTTTGTTATTTATTTTTTTTTATTTTTTTTTATTTTGGAAATCCTTGAGCGAAAAGAAAATTCTCCTATTTTACTCGTTTTCCATCTAATCTTGAATTAGATAAGTAATCGGAAAACAAGATCGTGGGTCTACTCAATACTAAAAAAAAAAAAAAAAAAAACCTTTAATGATATTTCCAACTTTTTCATGTCATATCAAGCAAGAAAAGAAAAAAAAAAAAAAAAAAACCAACTTCATCACAATAAACGGTAAAAAAAAAAAAAAATTCAATCAAATCTAAATTTCTTTATCTAGTGATATTTTTTTTATTTTTTATTTATTTTTCAGTTGTTTCTATCCTTGAAGTTCAAAAAAATAATGCGCGGAGGTGGTTGCAGATTGAGATTACAAACTGGTTAACCACAACCGAATCTGCACACCGGTGTACATGGCAATTCTTTACGAATTCATAAAACCATCTGATAACTTTCTTTTCTTGAATAGATGTGACTTTATGCAACCAACTAAAAAAGATGTGAAATTGTAATATATATTTATAAAAAAAAAAGAACAAAACCCGCTGCTGCTGCTTCTGCTGCATATTTTATGCATGCATGCATGCATAAAATATGCAGCATCTAAAACTTCAAATTGGTTCGAATGTAGTTCAAAAAGAAAGAAATACTACTTGATATGTTGCATTTTTCTATTTTCTTTTTTTTTTTTTTTTGATTGGAAATTTCCTTTATGCAGATAAATCTGCAAGTAATTTTTTTTTTTTTTTTTTCATGTTTTTAACTTTTTCACATACATATGAATTGTTAACGTATGTGCAATGCCATGTACCTATTTATTTTTTTTTATAAAAGAAAAAAAAAATAAAAAATAAAATAAAATAAAAAGATCATCCTGTTCACTAATACATTGGGTAAATTGGATACTGTTTTTCTTTTTATTTTTATTTTTTATTTTTTATTTTTTATTTTTTTTTTTTATATTTTCCGGTCTATATATAATAAGCTTTTCTCCTTTGTATCCTTGCTGTTATAAATTCAATCAATATCTTTTCAACTGATCTATAATTATTTTTTTAGAAAAATTCATGCTGCGATTTTAAACACATTTGTATATTCTAGTATTATCATCATCATCGATTTTTTCATCTTTTTTTTTTTTTTTGATTTGAATTGTTATCCACAACAAGAAATAAGAAGAAACAAAAAAAAAAAAAAAAAAAAAAAAAAAAAAAAAAAAAAAAAAAAAAAAAAAAAAAAAAAAAAAAAAAAAAAA
>JASTUB010000487.1:0-11559 GCA_031124825.1 Saccharomycopsis vini
TTATTATTATTATTATTATTATTATTATTATTATTATTATTATTATTATTATTATTATTATTATTATTATTATTCTTCTTCTCTACATTTCATATTTTTACACTATTTAATGAGAGCTCCTAATATAAATGAATTAATGTGAGAATTAGATAGATGATATTTAAGCAAAAATGGTTGATTGCTACAAATGGTGAAAAAAATCTATTGATTTTTCTTCACTCAGATCAAAAGGAGAGTGTACTAATGTAATATACAAAATGTATTTATACTATAACTAGTTACCTAGATTATGACGAAACTTCCAGCTTTACCATAAATCCGACTTAGTAAAGATCGTCAAGAAAAAGTACTTGTATTGAGCTTTCAGGTGATAGGTAGTAGTATATATTATCGGAGAATGTTGGAAACATGTGATACTTAACTAATTATTAAGTTGAAGATATTACAGTTGAAGATATTACAGTTGTAGATGAGGTCACGTTCTTCCCTGATATCTCTGTGCATATTCAGTAATTCTATATTGATATCTTTACTCCGGAGTTTCTGCTACGCAGTTGTGATTACTCATGGTTTCATATCTCGAGTTGTTTTCGGAAAGAGTAGAGACTAATCTCATCTTTTTGTATCTTTGAAAAAGACAAAATAGAAAATGAAGAAGCAGTAAAGAAGAATGAAGATAAAATAAAATAAGTAAAGATCGTAACAATCGTAGAATTATAAATTCAACATTCACACATGGTGAAACTATGACCTGGCTAACTTTATATTTTGGAGATTTGTAAATTGTATGATCAAAACATTACTGTTGATTTTTTTTTTTTTTTTGTAAAATTAGTCATATATTAGTAATATAAACCAATCTCTCTGACGGGATAAAAATCTTCGGAAGACGAACTGCTGTAGAAAACAGAGAAGGGAAAATCAAAAATGAATAAAGAGAAAATAATAACGAAAAAGGATAAAAGTAAATGAAAAAATCTGTGTGTGGAAAATTAAAACAGATTTGAAGAAGAAGGTAAAATTAAAAATCAAAAACAAAAACCTTAATTAGTAGGGTGAAAAAAGGGAGATTAGCAGAACAGTGTGAGATTTATACTCACTAAAAAAATCCCTGAATTTAGGCGATTAATGAATTTTAATTTAAGTTATGTGGACAAAATCACTTTGACAAATAGAATTGGAGGTGGGAAGGATTGATGTAAGGGATGGAGGTGATGGATGAGGGGGGAGATATGATCATCTTCTGAATCACATTGAGGAATTTGTCCAAATTTTGATACTGTTTATATGATAATGATTTATTTAGTATCATTGTTGACCAATTTTGACTTGATGATTCTTTGTGGATAATCTTGAAAATTTGTTTAGCTTTGGAACATTCTATTATTTTGTGTGTTAGAATGTAAGATGTGTCCTTTTGTAATTTCATATTACAAAATTCACATGTCCTTTTGTAGAGCTTGAACAAATTCACACCAAGATGGAATATATGCAAATTATCCAATTCTCCTGGATCTTTAGATAAATCTTTTTTATATTTTTTCCACCATCCTGTCCATTTTTTACGGATCTCATCTTCTGGTTCTTGATTAATTGATGCTATTTTATTGATTTGTGTTGATATTTTTGTAATGTCGTTTTCTTTGTGGAATATTTTGCTGGTGTGTGTGGTATATTCACCTATATTTTCCATATTTTTTTGTTTTTCTCTAGGAATTCCCTTTTCAATCATTGTTATCAACACGTTTGGAGGAATGACTTCCATTGATTTTATGTGACTTGAAAGTGTCTATTCCTCATCTTTTCTACTGATTTGTCTTGGTTGTATTATTTTTAACCAGGCTTCAAGGTATTTTTTTTTTTTTTTTGAATATGACCAATTTGGGTGATTTATAAACATGTCCTGTAATGAGGAGCCTGAAGTTGCGATGTTCAATCCAGCAAGGATATTATCAAAATGCATTTTTTTCATTTTTTGGTTGTTTTATTTTTAGAAATTAACTACTGGTGCCTTTTCATTCCATAGCTCATCAATAGTTTGTTGTGCTTTGTCTCTCAAATATATATAATACCAATTTTGATTGTCATTTATCATTTTTTGGATCATTCTGGTTCTTCTCCCGAGTAACTGAGTATGTAGCGATATCAATCCAAAACCACCCTTTTCTCGCAGCATCTCCAAAGTATCTTGCTTAATGTTTTTTGGTAAAAAACTGTTTTTCCGTAGCATGTTTATAAAGTCTTCACATTCTGCTTTCTTCATTGGACTGTGTATATCTCGAAAGTATATTTTTGAGTATAGATACGTGTTTATCACTATAGCCTGGGCACTTGGATTTAAACTCCTCATATGAGTCATGTGAAGTGTGAAGAACGGAATTTTTCAATTTGAATTTTCCAATTGGAATTCTCCGTTTCAATACCAAGGTATTTTATGTTATTTTTTTTTTTTTTAATATCAAACTGTTTCATCTTCAAAATATAATGTATATCTTCTGTGGGATTATGACATAATATTTGACATTTCAAATTATTTAAATAGCAACCCGATAAGGCTTGAAAACGTTTTAGTATGTTTTTCAATTTTGCAGCGTCATTATTGTCTTGTAAAAAGATACACAAGTCATCAGCAAAGGCTAGGTGAGTGATGTTTTGGAGTTTGACATATTTTGCTTTCACTTCAATACCTTTTATTTCTCTTGAGAGCTTCCTGAGGAGAGGTTCTAGAGCTAAAATAAAAAGTGTTGGTGATAATGGGTTCCCTTGTGCTGTGCTTTTTTCCAAAGGGAAGAGGGAACTAAGGTATCCATTTATTTTAATATTTGCTGTGCTCAGAAATAACAATTTAAGGATCATTGGTGCTAACTTTTTTCCAAGATTTAAGCCCATGAGAACATGTCTTAAGTAATTTCGATCCACTGAATCAAAAGCTTTAGTAAAATCCAAGATACATATTTTTTTGGATAGTTCTTTTGATGAGTTTGAGTTATTATTTTTTAATAGCTCATAGATTGTTTTGAAAATTGCTATATTATCATCTATCAAGCGATTTTGTACAAAACCCGTTTGAAATTGATTTATTATTTGGAACAAATGTTTTTGAATTCTAGTATTGATTGCCGAACATATGAGTCTGATGACCGTATTTATCAGGTTAATTGGACGATAATCCATTATACTATTTTGTTGAGAGATACCGTTTTTTGGTATCAATTGAATTACAGACATGTTTATTGATGGGGGTATTATTCCACCATTTAGTATATCATTTCCTAATTTGACCATCAATGGTCCCATGATCTTCCAATTTATCTTTATGAAGTTGTACGAAATTCCATCAGGACCTGGAGATGAGTCCTTGTTTGTCTTATTTAAAGAATTTTTTAGTTCATCAATTGTGAATGGATCATCGAGAGTAGGGTCATCTACTCGTTGATTGACAAAAATTTCATCTGAAAAATATTCTTTTTGTCCCTTGGTTATCTTTTTTCCTTGGGGTGAGGAAAGTGTTTTCTAAATTTTTTTTCTGCTAATTTGAGAATTTTTTTCGTGTCGGTTATGATATTTCCATTTTCATTGATTTCTTTCAACATGTTGAATTGGATATGATTATTATGGATTTGAGGCTTCATGTAAGAATGAATATCTAATTCTGAGTCATCAATAAATGTTGGTATATCTATATTCTGTCTTCGCACAATTCTTCTAGCTTTCGATAGTCTTTGTGAAATCTGAATAGCTATGTTTGAAGCTTCCACAATATTTCTTGATTCCTTAAATAAGTTATTCAGTCCAATGATTGAATTGAATTGTTTAGGTATCTTGATTTTATTCCATTTATAATTATCTTTGTCAGATTCAATTTAGTCTATATTGAGCCTAACTTTTATTATTTTATGTGTTGACAATGTTTTTCTTATTGCATAGGTTTCTAATCCTTCATGTGTCAACTTATATTCCGGGCAATATTTATCAATATATATTCTGTCCAATCTTCTATGGACCATTGAATTTGTCCTGGTGTTAGTGTGAGTGGATTTTTCATTTGAGTGGAAGTATAAATCATTAAACTTGTATCTTTCCATTAGGTGTTTCAATGATTTCTTCACATTTAATTGAGTTGTTCTTTTTTGAAATATATTGTTACTATTACTTTCCGTGAAACTGTCTGTCTTTTCGTCAAGGATATTATTAAAGTCTCCGCCTAATATTGTTATCAACGTGGAGATTTTAAACTTCCTTTTAAAACTCTCCTGTACCGGCTTCAAAAATTGATTAATTTGGTTTTGGAGATATATTTGTGATTTTGGTTAACCACTTGGGTTATACATGTTTATAATATGGACATAATGTCCTTGTTTTTTTCCTATTAGAACATCCAGTAAGTAATGAGATAGATGTTCTTCTATTTCATTTGTGAGCATATTTTATGCTAATATATTGCTTTTACTCTTCTTGATCACGATAAGTGTTTGTGAAGGGTTCTTATTTAGCTTTTGAGAGAATACCGCATAATATTGGCTAAATGCTTTCATAAATGTTTCATGTCTTTTATTATGCATGTTAGTTTCTCGGAATAAGCATAAATTGTTTGATTCTATTAATTTTTTAAAATGTGTAAATTTGTTTTTTTTTGGATATTTAGTGATACGATTTTTGTTCTATTTGTATTAATCAAATTACTCATTATTATTAAGGTTTTGGTTTTGAGATTCATTTGTTTGTGAATCCTTTGTTGATTTATTTTCTTGTGACTGATCTTTATCTTTTGTATGTCAAGTTGCAAGATTAACATTTCGTAACTTGACGCCATCAGTTTTATTCCCTTCTAGATCTGATGTAATATCCGGAGGAAGTTTTTCATGATCTAGATGTTCATTGGGATTTGCTGATACTTGTGGATTGCGGATAGGATTGAGATCTGGAGGAGTTTCACCAAACGAATGAAACACCTCATTTTGTGAGATGTTTTCTGAATCCTTTGAGGTTGTATGATTAGGGGATTTTGATGATGATGATGGGGAACGATTTTGGATTCAAAATGGTTCAAGTAAGGTAGGGATTGAATTACTGTTTTGTCTATTATCAATTGGTGAAGATGTTTGAGATAAGTTTGGTTGAACGTTTTTTGCAGTATTTTTTAGTGGTTGGATGTTGGTTGGTGGGGCAGTTTTTGATGGGGTTGAAGTGTCCTTTTGAGGAATATTTGTTGAAATTTTAATCTTTTTTGGAGAGGGAAAATTTTGCTGCACTCTTATCACCCCTTTGATGAGTAATTTTTCTAGAATATCTTGGGGTTTTTGGAGACTCAGTGTTTCTTGTTAAACGGAAAATTTTAGGTGTTTTTGGTGTTTCCGTGGATTCATTTTTGTTTGGGGATGTCGCCGATATTTACGATTTTAGAATGTAAGTAAAAAAAATTTAATAGTTGCGCTTTTCTAGGCGCTCTAAGTTAAAAGCGTAAATATCTGCGATATTCCATCATTTACCACAAATATTTCTCGCTCAGCAGCGCAAAAAAAAAAAAAAAAAAAAAAAAAAAAAAAAGGGAGAGAGAGACAGACTTGATTAAATCGATTAGAATTTAGCATAACCTTTTAAAATTTTTCCCATAAATCTCGTATTATAGGCTATTCTTTTGAAGCATAATTATACTTTAATTATAAAAAAATTATTCAAACAAAACAATGGGAAAAAAATATTACGCAGTCGCAAATGGCAGGCAAACTGGTGTATTTTCAGACTGGAGCTCTTGTAAACAACAAGTTGATGGTTACTCTGGAGCTAGTTTTAAATCCTTTGCTACACAATCTGAGGCTGCAAATTTTGCTAATGGCGGTGGTAATAATTCCGCACCTTCTTACAGAGGTGGCTATTCAGGAAGTAGTTACTCGGGAAGTAGTTACTCG
Source organism: Saccharomycopsis vini (assembly GCA_031124825.1). NCBI lineage: Eukaryota > Fungi > Ascomycota > Saccharomycetes > Ascoideales > Saccharomycopsidaceae > Saccharomycopsis > Saccharomycopsis vini. The sequence continues at coordinate 5,910 of JASTUB010000487.1, forward strand.
GGAAGTAGTAGCTATTCAGGAAGTAGCTATTCAGGAAGTAGTTACTCGGGAAATGGATATTCGAGAAGTGGATACTCAGGAAGTAGCTATGGATCTAGCTCTAAATCTTTTCCAAACAACAGGTCAACAGAGGAAGTCTATGTTGATGGTGCCTCAAGAAATAATGGAAAGCATAACGCCAAAGCAGGATATGGTGTATTTTGGGGGGAAGGTGATTCCCGTAACTATTGTGCTCCATTATCTGGTCAAGTGCAAACTAATCAACGTGCTGAGCTCACAGCACTCAAGCATGCAACTGAAGATATTTTAGGAGGTGTTGGATCCGGTAAAAGCAACACCGATTTTGTGATAAACACTGATTCTCAGTACAGCAAAAAGGCGGTAACCGAGTGGCATGGAAAATGGGAGCGAAATGGCTGGTTGACAAGTAATGGAACGCCAGTGGTAAATTCTGATTTGATCAAGCCAATTATCAAGAATATTGAAATTATCAATGGGAGTGGGAATAATGTAAAAATCAACCATGTGCCTGGACACCAAGGGATTTATGGTAATGAAATGGCTGATAATTTAGCTAATAGGGGAGTTGATAAACATGACTATTGAGTTGACGCATGTGGATACAGTGCCTCTCAATATTTTTTTTTACATTAACCTGCATGTTATTTTGCTACACTTCTTTTCTACTGGTCTTTCACTTTGTTTTTGAATATATAGAATCTAAGTTTAATTTTATTTCACCCTTTATCAAGTTTGCCGATAAAAGTATCAAAGCAAAACCATCAAGGAATGCTTAACACAGTTTCATAATTCGTTACCTATATTATATGAAAAATTTACATATATTTTCTTCAAATGCTTTTTTCACAATTAATGATAATAATGATTATATATATATGTATATATTTAAGGAGCCACATATTCTATCCATTCAATTAGAAATCACGATACTTTGATGGTATGTTATTAAGAAGAATTTGTGCATTTAATTCTTGAGGACTTGTATTTACAAAATCCTTTGTTGGACTGCCTTCTTCAGTACCATCTTCATGTTCAATCTCATGCTCATGATGTAATAATTCATGTTCAATATCTTCTTTATGCTGTATTTTGACATCTGGATCATTTTCTGCATGATGCTCCAACCAATGATGAACTTCATATTCATATTCAAAATCACCATGGTGGCCCACACCTACGCCCATGTCAGGTAATTGGCCACCATTTCTTGAAAACTGCCTCCACTCATCTAAACTAATTTCCCCATCTCGATTATAATCACACAAATTTAACACTTTGTCTACAATGTCTTGCTTTGTGGCTTCTGTTATTCCTTCACTTTCATCATGGTTTCCCATTCCATCACCTTTCCCCACAACTTCGGTTCTAAGCAACCCATAAATATTTAAAATGTCATTTCTTGTAAGAGCAGTCTTCTTAGAAGAAATGTGCAACTGAAAGACTGAGTCAGCATCATAATCATCTACCCCGTGTTCTGATTTCATGTGCCATTTTTCCCAAGACATGCCAGGTGGTAGTTTTTCTCTAAGTACTGTTCCAACTTTTGCGGCGTCTTCTTGGGAAGAAGCTGCAAATATGCATAATGGTGCGAGTAGTGAGTATAAAAGGACTGAAAGTTTCATTTTTAGATGATTGTTTGTGTCTTATTTGATTGACTTATTTTATTTCTTGTTCAAAATTTCGAGAATAACTAGGTGTTAAAAAATATGTATTTATTTTTTTTTTTTTTTTTTTTTTTTTTTTTTCAGTATTTATTTTCATACCAACTATTGTGCACAGCCAATAAAATTGCGATAATGTTGTGATCTCTGGTCTTGTACTCCAGGAAAAAGATAATAATTTTTTTAAAAAATTAAGTAACATATTAAAAGATAATGTTTAATAAAAGAAGCATTAAATAGCATATTTAAATAGGAGCAAACATCTACGACTTGAGTTGGACCAGCTAATCTTCAAATCCGCCACCAAACACTTTCCTAACTCATTAACTTGTTGTAACATGCCTTATTTTTTTGACTTTTTTTCATGATATTTTTGATTCTCAGTTTTTCGCAACAAAAACGAGGGCTCCCGAGGTAATGATGTAAGAACTAATATTTAATATTTGTAAACTGATGATTTACCCTCGATAAAAAAAAAAAAAAAAAAAAAAAAAAAAAAAGCCACAAAAACGATCAATTGAGCAAATTTCTTTTTGAGATGCTTTTATTTATACTCAAACTGATAGTTCAATAGAAAAACAAGTATTGAAAATAGGTGAGAAAGAAGAGGGAAGAAATTATCTAAATCAGTTTTTTTTTTTTTTTTTTTTTTTTTTTTCTCTGTCTTTTGAACCCTTCCGCAAATCTATTGGCGTGTATTATATAGTAGGAAAGATCAATCTGTTCATGAATTTTAATTTGCTCACTTTTATTAGCTTTATTGTTATAAGTAACAAGATTAACCATTGGAATTCAGGATGTCAGGTTAGCGCCGAAGCTAGCGCCGAATTTATTGCTGATTTTCGTAATATATATAAGGATGTATATGCTCCTTTTCCTGTTATATGTCCTTCTAATTCATTAGTTAGAACTGCAAATGCAAGTATTCGACTTCTACTGTTGCTATAACTAAAGCTCTACCCAGTTTCTTTTTGCACCACTGACCGCTCTTGATGATTACATCTCTTTTTAAGGTTCACAATCTAACATTTTCAGCAAAATCTCTGTGAAAGAGAAAAGCAATATGTTGAAAAAAAACAGCAAAACACATCTAAAGCCCATAAAGAGTTTATTAAAAGAATTGACTTAGGACCTGACTTTGACCTAGAGACCTTCTATAACTCTTTAAGTCTGCCAATAACTATCGCAATCTCAATTAGCGGCGGTGGGTATCGTTCAATGTTTAATGGAGCTGGTGCGCTAATGGCATTTGATTCACGAACACCTAACACAACGGAGAAGGGTAATTTGGGCGGGTTGTTACAATCAACTACATATATTGCAGGTGTTTCTGGGGGAAGCTGGTTAGTATCTTCTTTGATTTTTCATGATTTCAGGTCCATTTATGATTTACAAAATGACCCTGAAGATTGGAATTTCTACAAACCATTACTTGAGGGCATCCCAGACATTGTCTTTTCCGACAGTCATGACTCTTTTAACGAAAAACCTGGAAGCAAAAATGTTAGAAGAGATGTTTTTGTTAATATTGATGATGAAATACATTATAATGAATCTTTGATGAACATGGAAGCTAGACTAACTTTGAAGCATATATTGGGGCAATTCATAAGCAAGTTAATTGAATTGAGTTCCAGATCATTGCACTATTCTTTAAAAGTAATTCTATCATTTTTAGAAATTTTCGAGCTATCGATTTCATTGCGAAAAAACGGTTCAGCAGTTACACACGAGCAACATTCTAGTAGGATACAAGAGTTTTTTAAGTCATCAGAATATTTTTTTTGTATCAAGAGCAATAAAAAGATGTGTCTGTATAATGAAGACTTGGGATCTATCTCCATGTGTCATCTTCCAGACACACTGAATACAAAATTGATCAAGGAATTCAATATGTTCAATATTAATACAAAATATAAGCCTGAAGAAGAAAAATATACTTTGAAGAGTTTTAGTGACTGGTCTTGTTCAGAAAACAATGCTTTTTCATGGAAGGAAGTTTTTCAGTTTTATCAAAAATTGCATTTGGATGTTAGAATGAAAAGAGTAGCTGGATTTCGAACAACATTTACAGATTATTGGGCAAGAGCTTTGGCAGAGAAGCTATTCCCAAGCAACACATCAAAGTACACGTTTGAACATATAACATTTTCAAACATCAGAAAACTTGGAAGTTTCAAATCGCATGATATGCCATTTCCAATAGTTTTAGCAAATTCGCGCTGGCCAGATTTGAGTGTGAATAGTCAAAATTCGCAAGTTTTTGAGTTCACACCTTTTGAATTTGGATCCTGGGACCATTACTTGAATGCATTCAGTGACATCGAATATCTTGGTACTCCAATATATAATGGTACTCCCGTGTTCTATAATCGATATAATCAACCTTTGTGTATCTCTGGATTTGATAATGCAGCTTTTATAACTGCAACATCTTCCTCTCTATTTAATAATGTATTGATATATATTTGGCAAGTTATATTATCCACTAAAAAGACAACTTCTATCGCATTGAGAATAATTTTACACGCCTTAGGGTTACGCGTAAACTCCGATAGGCAATCTACAAATCATCCAGACTATGCCTTATTGACCCCCAATCCTTTTTATGGCGTTTCGGGTATGCATTCTGATCTAGATTTGATTAATTCTCCACACCTTTTCTTGGTTGATGGAGGTGAAGACAAGCAAAACATCCCTTTCCACCCATTTTTGCAAAAAGCAAGGAATGTGGACATTATTATCGCCATAGATTCTACGTCAGATGTGGCAAGTTTCCCAAATGGCACTTCTTTGAGAGCTACATATGAGAGGTATTATAAAGGACAGCTGGTGAAGAGCGTGCCTACGGCTTATTACCAGCGCTTCAACAACTCAAAGTCATATATTCACAGTATTTTTCCTAGAATTCCACAAGTAGATAGATTTCTTGCAGGAAATCTGAATGCTAGTCCAATTTTTTTTGGTTGCAATTTAGAAGATTATCCACTAATAAGACGAAATAGCTATAAATATTCACAAGGCAGGGGCTCTAATGAAAAAAAAGTGTCTAATAATTGGCTTCCTCCATTGATAGTTTATTTTCCAAATTATGCTCATTCTTACCAATCTAATACTTCAACTTTCAAACTATCTTATAATAAAGAAGAAGTTTCACGTATGATGAAAAATGGAATGGATATAGTAACTCATGGAGACTTTCTTGGGATTAATTATTTTGAGAAGTGCATCGCTTGTGCAACTTTAAAGCGTGAATTCGATCGCACTAAGCTTGAAATGGCTGCAAGTTTCAAGCGACAAGGATTTGGAGTGCCAAGAATTTGTCGAGAATGCTTCAGAAAGTTTTGCTTTTCATGAGCTTTTTTTTTTTTTTTTTTTTTTTTTTTATACCTCAAAATTAGCACTGGTTCACCAGTAGTATATTTTGATCATCTGAGTAGAGAAGTTAAACAGTATTAGTTAACATTCGAGGATGAAAGACAGAAGGAAAGCCAAATATTGTTTTTTTTTTTTTGTTTTTTTTTCTCTTTATTATTAAATAAGATAAGCATGATTTTGTTTCGAAGAGTACCAATATACTAGTATTGCTATTATCTGACTATGAAATTTGAGTGAAATATTATCTTTTACCTTAGATCTGGAAATGTAAATATGTAAAATACGAGTAAGATAAGATAAAAAGTGCTTGGTGTTACATTCATTCTCGGGATTAACAACGAACCTTTTCGTGACATCGAGAAGGTTGAGTTAGAACTTCTCAAGATCATGCCATCATAATAAAATAAAAGATAAAACAAATAATAAAGACCAAAGATGAAAATATTAAAAAACAAAAGGAAAGATGGCTTGTTTTACAAAATAGTATTTTTTAAATATGGTACCATGTATTTTTTTTTTTTTTTTTTTTTTTTACCATCACAAAAAGTCGTACATTTATGAACTAAACTATATACTAAATAGAGGGGAAA
>JASTUB010000488.1:0-11542 GCA_031124825.1 Saccharomycopsis vini
TTTTTTTTTTTATTTTTTTTTTTTTTTTTTTTTTTTTTTTTTTTTTTTTTTTTTTTTTTTTTTTTTTTTTTTTTTTTCTCTTTGTGGCATATATTCATATTATATGATTTTCGTTATGTGATTTATTTATTTTTTTTATTTTTTTTTTGGTTTTTATCAGATGTTTCAGTTCTTTTTTATTTTGTTTAATTTTATTTTGTTTTATACAATCATTTTCTAGCTAAACTGGTTCGAAGAAATGCGTAGCTTCTACTAAAAAGATGGACCAATTTTTGATAATTTTTGGAATTAGGATTTTAAAAGCTACAATTATTTGGATTATTGCTTTATAAATGGAATATCAAACTTATTTATTGAATAATGTCATAACACATTTTCATGATTTAAATGAAAAAAAAATGAAGAAAAAAAATAAGAAAAAAAAAAACAAGTAAAAGATCGTTAAAATAAGTAAAGACTAAAGAAATAAAAAGATGAATAAAGAGCAAATAAATCCAGTAAAGAAGAAGCAGTTCATGGTAATAACCTTCAAAATCTTGGTCCAGCATTGATCACTTCAGCTGTACAACCGTCTTTATAAGTTTTGAAATTTTCTTTGAACAATTCTGCCAAGTGTAACAATCTAGTTGTCAATTCTTTTTTGTTCACAGAAGTTCCATTGAAAGGATTTAAAATTTCTTTAGGAACGTTTCCACAAGATTTTGGAACCTCTAAACCAAAAACAGGGTATTCTTCATATTCAACTTCATTGAGAGAGCCATCATGAATTTTATCCAAGATTTGTCTGGTGTATTTCAAAGAACATCTTTTACCTCCATTGGATACACTTTGTCCCATCCATCCAGTGTTTAATAACCAAGCATTGGTGTTATGTTGAGTCATTTTCTCACTCAACATACTAGCATACTTCATTGGATGTAAAGCAAGGAATGGTTGACCAAAGCAAGAAGAAAAAGTTGCTTCAGGTTCAAGAACTCCATGTTCTGTTCCTGCCATTTTAGAAGTATAACCAGAAATAAAATGATACATCACTTGAGATTTTGTTAATTTACTAACTGCTGGTAAAACGCCACGGGCATCGCAAGTTAATAAAATGATATTTGATGGATGACGCTCGTTAGCAATACAGGGGACTTTTGCATTGGAAATATATTCAATTGGATAAGCACATCTAGTATTTTCGGTGATTGATATATCATTATAATTAACAACTCTAGTTTTAGGATCATAAATAATATTTTCCAAAACTGAACCAAATTTAATGGCATTAAAAATATCTGGTTCTTTTTCTTGAGATAAGCCAACACATTTTGCGTAACAACCTCCTTCTATATTGAAAACCCCATCATCGGACCAACAATGTTCATCATCACCAATCAATAAACGGTTTGGGTCAGCAGAAAGAGTTGTTTTACCAGTACCAGAAAGTCCAAAAAATAATGTGACATCTTTTTTTGATTCATCAATGGATTGATTAGCTGAAGAATGCAAAGTCAATATATTGTGATTGATTGGCATCAAATAAAACATCACGGTGAAAATACCTTTTTTCATTTCTCCTGCGTATTCTGTTCCCAAAATAACCATTTCCATTTCTTTAAAATTTATTTCTACCGAAGTAGAAGAGGTCATTCCATCGGTATAACGATTGGCAGGGAATTGTCCAGCATTATAAATGGTGAAATCAGGTTCTCCAAAAGTTTTCAACTCTTCTTCAGTAGGGCGAATCAACATGTTGCGCATAAAAAGGGCGTGATAAGCTCTAGCACAAATTATTCTAACTTTGATTCTATATTTTGGATCCCAACCAGCAAATGCATCAACGACAAATAACTTTTCTCTCGCTCTTAAATAATCTTTTGCTCTTTCTTTGGAAATTTTCCAAACATGTTCATTGACTTTTCTGTTCACAGGACCCCACCAGATATTATGGGTAGAGGTTTCTTCATCAACAATACGTTTGTCTTGAGGAGATCTTCCAGTTTTATAACCCGAATAAGCGGTTAAAGCTCCAGTTGATGAAATAATTGTGCCTTTTTCTTGTAGACCATCTTCATATAATGTTGGAACTGCAGCATTATGACGAACTGTGGCATCTTCTTGAAGACCAAGCCTTTTTTTGAATTCTAATTCATTAAATGACATATTAATAAGCAGGCAATTAAAGTAAGAATAACAATTATGGAGAGTCTGAAAAACTAATAGAGAATAAAACAATCGATTAGAGAAGTAAATAGTATCAGTCAATGCTGTCCAGCCAAGTATCAAACAACATATAATTAAAGATCATTTAAATATTCAATTGAGACAAGATAAAAAAAATTCAAGAACGAGAATAAAGCTCATATATATATATAAAATAACTCATTAGTATAAAACTTTTATTCCCGGGAGAGAAAAAAAATGAAGTCATAATAGCACATAATAAATCAAAATACATAAAATTTAGTTGGTAAGTTACTCGCACGCTCAAATAACAGAAAACCTGGAGTAACGCATATGCATACAGACGCACGCATAGTGGGGCATTTAGCAACCCTCCATCAAACCCTTTATAATTATTTATTTGCGAGAGAGTGAGAGAGAGAAAGAGCAGTAGCGGCAGGGCTTATGGAGGGCTCATCCGTGATCGGCCGTATGTTATTTTTTTGACAGGACAGACTCGGATGTAATCGGTTTCAGTGCCTATATGGATATGTTCTCTCCCGGGGGAGAAAGATGGCAATAAAAAAAGTAAAGTGAGTCAAATAAATAACCACATATATATTGATAATATATTGATAATATATTGATAAAAATACTAAATGAAAAAAAAACAGCACTTAGGTTTGTATTATCCGGGAAAGAGGAGAGAATCTATAGAAATGGGGAATGCCGATTAGCAATAGCTGAGCCAATGATATCAAAACACAAGTTTAGACATATGTATGCTTGTAACTTTTGTTTAATATTAAATAATTAAATCAAAATACATAAAAAAATATCCTTCAGTTTCAAAGATTAGACCACATTCTATACTTTTTTTTTTTTTTTTTTTTTTTATTGATTCATAAATCATTGAAAAAAAAAAAAAATCATATAAAGTCAGCAAAAACTGACTGAAATGAGGAGAAAGTGTCACGTGACTTCAATTACAGGGTGCAATACCCTTTTTTGCCTCCTGTTTTCAATTTATTTTTTTATTTTGATTTCATCAAGTTGCCATTTCTAGAGTTGGCGGTAAATTGAATTGTAAAATGAAAATCCATATAAAAGTTATATTATTTTACCAATTTTAATTTTTTTTTTTGAAAAAAACAAAAGGTACAAGAGAACTAAAGTATCAAATTTCAAGAATAAAAATCAGTTATCCAAAAAAAAAAGAGATTGTAGTAATAATAATAACAATAATGAATAGATTATCTCAGCTTAGCGCTCATTTATCTTCATCACAACCATCATCGGAATCTCATATTAAATCCAAGAATCCTGAAGATGTTGTGGTAGTATCTGCGTACAGAACTGCAATTACAAGAGGGAGAAAAGGTGGATTTAAAGATCTCCGAACTGAAGACCTTTTATATTATTTACTCAAAGAATTTGACAAAAAAAAAGTGATTGATTTCAACAAAATTGAAGACGTCGCCTGTGGTAATGTTTTAAATCCTGGAGCTGGAGCTAATGAACTTCGTGCTGCTTGTCTTGCTGCAGGGATTCCATATCATGTACCATTTGTTTCTATCAATAGACAATGTTCTAGTGGGTTAATGAGTGTCAATTATATTGCCAATCAAATCAAAACTGGTCAAATCAATATTGGGCTTGCTTGTGGGGCAGAAAGTATGAGTACATATTATGGCCCCAAATCTTTACCAGTAATCAGTGATGAATTATTGGATCAATCTGATGAAGCTGGCAAATGTCTTATTCCAATGGGGATCACTAATGAAAATATTGCTGAGAAATTCAATATCGATCGTATAACTCAAGACAAATTTGCAGCTAATTCTTTTAGTAAAGCTGAAAGGGCAATCGATTCAAATGTTTTTGTAACTGAAATATTACCAATCACTTTGCAGAATGGTGAAACAATTGATAAAGATGAAGGGATTCGTAAAGGAACAACATTTGAAACATTATCTAAGCTTCGTCCAGCTTTTAAAAAAGATGGTACTACTCATGCTGGTAATTCATCTCAAATATCTGATGGAGCTGCGATTGTATTGTTAGCAAAAAGATCAGTTGCTCAACAGTTGAACTTGCCAATTATTGGGAAGTATGTTATGACACAGGTGGTTGGGGTTCCACCAGAAATCATGGGAGTAGGACCAGCATATGCAATTCCAAAACTTTTAAGTCATGTTGGAATAACACACGATCAAGTGCAGATATTTGAGATTAATGAGGCTTTTGCTGCTCAGTGTTTGTATAGTGCTGAGAAATGTGGAATTCCTGTTGCCAAAGTCAATCCAAGAGGTGGGGCTATTGCTTTGGGTCATCCATTAGGATGCACAGGAGCAAGACTAGTAGCAACGATTTTGAATGAGTTGCAAACAGGACAATTAGGAGTAGTAAGCATGTGTATTGGAAGTGGAATGGGAGCTGCTGCCTTGTTTGTCAAGGAGTGAAATTATTTTATTTTGTCCTTCATAAATAATATATGGTTTGGGTTTATACTTTTTTTATTTTATGTTTAAATGGGATATGTTCTAATAACATTTAATACATGATGAAATAGTAGCTTTTTATTACTTTTGCTAAAAACAAAAAAATTGTTAATTTTGGAGATTTTTAATTTTTAATATCCAATTATTTATATTATTATTGTTATTGTTTTTATTATCATTATAATTATTATAATTTATATTTGGTTTTTGTATAATTTATTTCATTTTAAAATTTTTTCTGTCGTCACCTGCCATATTTTTTTTTTTTTTTTTTTTTTTTTTTTTTTTCTGGGTGTGTAAGTGTAAGTACTCATCTCTCATCTCACATCCTTCCATCTCATCTCATCTCATCTCATCTCATCTCTTCCCCCATTACAATTTTTTTTTTTTTTTTAATCCCTGGTACTTTTTTACGAACAATAGTAAATTGCTGGTATTTTGTGTTAATAATTTCTATACAATTAATTAATAACAAAAAAAAAAGAAAACAAAAAGAAATAATATTAACAAAAGAAGGAAATAAATTCAGCACAAATTATGATAAAAAAAAAATTTTTTTTTCCTTAAAACAATTGGAGAGGGGGGGGGAATACCACAGGAAAAATACAACCATAAAATTTTAATTGTTTTATTATTCTTTGCATTCTTTGTTTCAAAAGAAAAAAAAAAAAAAAAAAAAATTAAGCGCTTTGCCCCAAACAGGAAAAAAATACAGGAAAAAAAAAATTTTTTTTTTTTTTTATTGTTTTTTCTAGCTCTTACCAAAAAAAAAAAAAAAATTTGCTGAAGTGTCTTTTTTCTTATTAAAGTTACAATATTAATAATAGTAATAGTACCACATCACTTATATCTATTTTTTATCATTAGTTATTATTATTATTATCTTTATATGATAATGTTTTTAATAAATTAAAATATAAATAAAGATACAGATTGCTAAAAAAAAAAAAAAAAAAAAAAAAAAAAAATAACGAAAGCTATATCATTACTACTACTGCTACTAATAATAATAATAATAATAATAATAATAAAGGGTCAAGAATTTGCTTTCCAAAAAAAAAATTAAGTTGACTATATATTGATATATTATCATTTTAAGCTAAATATCATCTTCTCCCAGTTGCTTGCATAGAAATAACTCGATACCAGTACAAGCGCCCCCGCCTTTTTAAAAAATATAAGCTTTTACAATACTCATTATTGCTATTTTACATTTTATATTTTTTTCAGACCAAAAAATGAGCGTCACCAACAAAAGACAAAAAATTAAACTTACTATCAAATTAGACAACACCAAATTGCCACCATCCCATTTGACCAATCTAACCGAAACAACGACTTCAAATAGCGACGATAATAACGAAGACGACGAAATAATGATGACAGAAGCAGCAACAGTAACAAGAACAACAATAAAATCTCTTGCTTCACCTCTTTTACCGCCTGCTGAGGTTCCAAGCTCTCCTATTTCTCCAGACAGAGCAGTGCAAGTCGAAACTCCAATAGCAACAAATAGTAATGGATTCACTTCTACTTTACCTCCTCGAAAAAGAGCCCGAACAAAAGAAGAAAAAGAACAACGTCGAGTAGAAAGAATTCTAAGAAATAGAAGAGCTGCTCATTTAAGTCGTGAGAAGAAAAAGAAATACATTGAATTTTTGGAAAATGGTATCATTGACCTCATTGAAGGATTAAGACAATGTCATGATGTAGTTAATGAATCAGTGCAAGTTTTACAATCGAAAACAAATCCTGGCGATGGAAAAATTCCCTCTATTAATCATTTGTTGAAAGATTTCCAAAGAAAATTCACTGTTGAAAATGGTGTTTTAAATCACAAAACTTATAACGAATATTTGGAAAAAATTAATCAAAGTAAAAACATGTCTCTTGGAAAAACCGACAAAAAAGCTGCTACCCCTTTGCTAGGTGCTAATGATAATGACTTATTGATGGATGATTTTAAAAACAGTAATCCTAGTACTCCAATTAGTGCCTCTAACTTGGCCGCTGCAAATGGTCATTTTCAATCTGCATCTTCAATGCCTCAATCAACAATTAATGGGTCAGAAGGAAACTTGCCTTATAATATGGGAGGGATCCTAATGAAACAACAAAAACTAAATGCAAATGTGAAAGGCTTGAATGGTTGTAACAGTAAAGATTCTATTGTTACCCAAACTATTAATACTTATATCAAAACCCAAAAACACTATCTGAATCCTTCAACCCCAAAAACTGGTGCTAGTGAGGCAGGATTTGGGTTAAGCGCTGGCTACAGCTATGGACTTGATAAACCTCAATATTCAGATATTGAAAGTGATGCAGATGCTGCTGCCGCCATGGTTGCAATTCAAAAGCAACTCTCCAGAACACCACTAAGTTCTAGTAAAAAGTCATCTTTGAACAGCAATAATCTTCATAGCTCTATGAATGGTGGTACAATACTTCATCATCGACCAATAAAGGCGACATTTACTTCGTCAGTACCATCAGGATCTACAACAGGTTTAGGACTTGGTATTGGCATTAGAAACAATGGTGATGTTTGTGATAAACCTGCGCAGCTATTGAATATGAATCCCAAAATCGAGTTATCAAAAATGACTTCAACTAAAAAAGATACTTATAGTAATCATCAAACTGGCGCAACAACAGTTGCAGTATCAGATGAAGATGAAGAAAATGATGCAATCAGAATTATGATGTCTTTAAAAAATGGCAATAGTCAAAACAAATGATTTTTTAAAAAAAAAAAAAAAATAAAAAAAAAAACGTTTTTTGCAAGATGTCTATCTATTTATTTATCTTTTTTGTTGTTATTTCTTGTCTCTTATTTTTCATTTTGAGATAAAGTACATAGAGTTCTGGCAGCTTTTCTCTAGCGCTAACTCATTGATGATTATTTCTACTTGAAAAAAGATTGAAGATATTGAGCAAAAAAGTGAAAAAAAAAAAAAAAAAAATGAAAAAAAAAAAAAATAAATAGAAACTACATCTTAGAATGCTTTTCTATTTCTTTTCAGTGAAGAAGAATCAGTTCCTGCAGTGATCAATTATTCTTTTTCGATGCACTTTTAACTTAATGTATTTTTGACTACTTTTGTTTTGTTTTATTTCTTTTTAAACTCTCTGGTAATTAATAGGTGGAGATATTTTCAATTGTTCATGTCTATGTTAATCAATTTCATCTCACATTATTTCAGTATGCTTTCTTTAATTTTTCTGATCTTTTCTAATTTCTCTCTTTTTTTTTTTTGTTTTTCTCACTTTGAAAATCAACCTTGTCTGTCTGTTTGTTATAATACCTCTTACTTCTTACAATCTTTTAATTTTTTTTTTTTTTTTTGTTCTTTTAGACTAAAAAATTTTTTGTTTTCTATTTGATCATTTTTCAATTTTTTTTTTTTCAGTTCTTATAAAGTGTTTTCTTTTCAGTTTTTTTTTAGGTTTCTTTTTATTATATATATTCTTTAGTTTTGGTGATTTTTTATTATTTTCAATTATTTTTTTTTTCTTCTTTCGGTACTGATTTTTATTTTTTTATTTTTTTTCATTTTTTTTTTCAATTTATTATTCATTTTTATGTCTTAATCTAACTTTCTTTAATTTTACAGTCAATCCTTATTGTAATCATTTTTGAAAACAACTAACAACAAAATTAAAAAACATGAAACACAATATCAATACAAGTTTATTTATTTACTGATTATATTACTATACTTGTTGCTCTTGAGAACTATAAACATCTTTTTGGGTGACATTTTGCAATCTTGCTTGATCTTTCTTTTTCTTTTTGTACAAGTTTTCGATATAAAATTCGCCAGCTTTATAACTACTTCTAACTAATGGGCCACTAGCACAATAAGCAAAACCAAATTCCTCTTCGGCAACTTTTCTCCAATGTTCAAATTTTTCTGGTTTAACATATTCCACAACTTTCATATGTCTTTTTGTTGGTCTCATGTATTGACCGAAAGTAATGATATCACAATCAATATCTCTTAAATCTTTCATAGTTTGACGAATTTGCTCATCAGTTTCTCCTAATCCCAACATGATTGAAGTTTTTGTCAAAATATTTGGATTAGATTTTTTGGCATGTTCTAGCACAGATAAACTTTGTCTATATTTGGCTCTTCTGTCTCTAACAAATGGAGTCAATTGTTCAACTGTTTCTAAATTATGAGAATAAACTTCTAATCCACTAGTTGCTAACTGAGCAACACTATTCAAGTCTCCCAAAAAATCTCCTGATAAACATTCCACCAAAAGTTTTGAATCTTTTTCTTTAATCTTACGGATTGTTGAAGATAAATGTTGAGCACCACCATCTGGTAAATCATCTCTATCAACGGTGGTTAAAACAATATAACCAACCCCCCATCTAGTGACTGCTTCGGCAACATTTTCGGGTTCATTTGGATCCAAGGCTCCTGGATTTCTATTAGTTTTAACAGAACAAAATCTACAGCCTCTAGTACAAGTGTCACCCATAAGCATAATGGTGGCAGTAGCTTTTGATTTATCAATTTCTCCAGTTTTTTGATCAAGATTTTTACCACCACCTCCCCAACATTCACCAATATTTGGACATTTTGCTTCTTCACAAACCGTTGCCAATTTTAATTCTCGAACATCTTTTTTCAAAGTACTGAAACTTTTTCCCTTGGGTATTGGAACTTTAAGCCATTTTGGCAATTTTTTAAGTTCTTCGTCATTTCTTGTTTGTTGTAATGGATCAATTACTTCAAAATCTTTCGCAGTTCCCTTAATAAAATCATCAAAACTTGGTCCTCGGTTCAAATCGGCCATCAAAGTTCTTCTCGTTTTTCTCTTTGCATCGTTATTGTTAAGAGTTGCTGTTGTTGCTTCCTTATCATTTGCAACTTTGTCATTTGCCGCCGTTGCCAAAGAGTTGAGTAATCTTCCAGGAGTAAAAGCGACTCTTGCACCCAAAGGTCTCACTGAAGAAGAAAGGAGCATGATTAACCCTACTATATCTGTTATATCTGTCTATTTGAAATGATCCAACTAAAAGAAGAAGAGAAAAAAAAAAAAAAAAAAAAAAAAAGAAGAAAATAATGAATGTATGTACTGGATAGGGACAACCCTTATCTTTTTTATTAGGCAGATTTTTTTAAAACTATCTTGTACCTTTCGATAGTCAGCAGAAAAGGTTTGATCTTCTTTTTCAAGTTTCGGGATCCAAAAAAAAAAAAAGAAAAAAATTCCCAATTCGTTAGACCTCATAACCACAAAAGTTACTATGCGAGCCTCATTTTTTACTAAATGCAGTACTTATCTCCCCCTCCATGCAGGACTTTGGTTGGTTTTTTGGGAATCCATAACAAGTATTATGGGATTATACGATTTCATTATTTTTTATTTTACTGAAAAATACAAGTTGTATTCTATGAAGCATATAGTAATTATATTATAAGTCATAGCTGAAGGAAATTATTGCACCAATCAAGACTCTTTTATTATAAATTAGAAAAACCATCAGAACTAGAAGAAATTGCAATAGAATTAAATCATATCTTTTCTAATAGTATCAGTATTTGTGGAAAATAATCACCTTTGATCTGTTTGCCCTGGCTTGAAAACTCAATGGATAAAAAATTTTCTGCATTTATCAACAAGATGGAGTATGATAAATATCACACTTTCAAAGTTATAGTAAAGAAAAGTAAATAAATGAATTACCAATTTAATCATTCAGTTTTCTGTCAACATCAAACTATAAAATAATAGTCGTATTAGATAGTTTTAAGCGATCTTTTGAAGATGTTCCCCTAATATATATATGTATAGAGAATAATATAAATCTAGTTTTCTGTGTTGAAAAAAAAAAAAAAAAAAAAAAAAAAAAAAACCTCTATTTAGTAAATAGTTTAGTTCATGACTGTAAGAATCTTTTTGAATGAGAAAAAAATACTTTATTTTAATTTCCTATCGTCTTATTATACACGAGGAGTTCTGTTTTTATCATTATCATTATAATGGTAATACCATTGGTCTTGTTTTCCTATGAGACAGAACAGTATCCTTTTTTAGGTTTTCCCCCCTTCTTTAGTGTATAACATTTAATGTATGACTTTCTATGATGGTAAAAAAAAAAAAACGAATATGGGAATCTAACATCATGGATGAATTCAATCATGATAAAATCATTCTGAAAAAAAATAAATGTTAAAATTGGACTGTTATGCATACCATATTGAAAAATTCAATTTAGTGCGCAATACTGATTGAGGTTCACAACCAATCTCAAATAGGATCTTACATTAACTTTTATTTCTTTTATTGTAATTCCTATGAATTTTTATTACTTTTCATTTTAATTGGTTGCTCAAAATCTTTGTAATCGAAGATTTATCAACCTATAAATTATTAACAGTGTAAACATAATTAGAAAAGAAACTTAGAGACTTATGAGTAAAATCATTTTTTACGGTATTTTTTTAATGCTATATAAAGAAAAAGTTAGCTGTTTGTGGTAAAAGGACAAACCTCTAGAATTTTTCAAAGATTAGAAATATCTATTCAGCAAGGTTATCAGTCGACTACATTAATAGTAAGTTGTTGAAGTCAAAAGCTTAATTGAGTGGCAACATATTATACATGAGGAGCATTGATAACGCACAATCAAAAAAATAAAACTCCTCATCAGGGGCTCGAACCCTGGACATTTCGGTTCCCTTTATCGTAAAAGCCGAACGCTCTACCAACTGAGCTAACAAGGATGGAGTTGAAATAGTGAAGAGGAGACATGTTAGTTTGAGCTACTTACAAATTACTTTAGTGCGGGAAAATAACAAAATTCCAATGATATACAATTGTTTCCAAATGAAATTGTCACCATTCCTTGGATACAGGTCTTGGTTGGCTAT
>JASTUB010000489.1:0-11512 GCA_031124825.1 Saccharomycopsis vini
AAAAAAAAAAAAAAAAAAAAAAAAAAAAAAAAAAAAAAAAAAAAAAAAAAAAAAAAAAAAAAAAAAAAAAACAAGAACAAAAGAAAGACGAATGTCGTAGAATTAAATGATGGGAACTTATAAAGTAGTCAATATAATAGAAGAGTTCAGAGACGGTATTATTTGGGAATAGACTTATAAGTCGAATCTATTTGTTAATTTCGGAAGAACAGCATCAGATATAATAATTATCATTCAAATCTTCCAGAGAAAAAAGTAGTCACATCATCACCACCTGAATACACGCCTTTTCTAGTTAGTTTACTTAAATTAATACCATTTTCATATTTTTTCTTTTCCCAAAATTCCAAATTTTTTTCCAAAGTTTGTTTTGCTGCAGACAATTTTTTTCTAGATTGAAAATCATGAGTACAAGGATTAGGTGGCAAACTATCTTCGATAAATTTAATTTCTGATTTGATTTTTTTGACTTTTTTGGAGATTTCTTTGTCAATGATTTGTAATTGTTTCAATTCTTGAGCACGAGCTGAATTAGTTTCTTCTGAAGCAATTGAACTTATTGGACTAACTGATGATGAAGTAGAATTAGTATGATCAATTCTATTTTGAGTTGAAGATTTTTTTCTTACAACTCTAAATTTTGGAACTTGTTGTTTAACTTTTCTATTAATGATAGAAGTATTATCATCGGTAATAGAAGTAGAAAAGAAATCTGAACGCTCAACATCCGAGTTCAGAACTTCCATTCCACTAATGTTACTAAAACTATTATCAGCAATGAAACTATCATTGTTGTCATTATTGTTGCTGCTCAAGTAATTTTGTGCAAAATATGGATGGGCTGATTTTGATGGACTTGATTTATTGTTATTACCAGAATAACTTGATTTATTAAATAATTTGTCATCTTCTAGAGTAGAAAGTATGCTGTAATCAACTGAAGTGTCTTTATTTACATTGCTGATAAGACTAACACTGCTCTGATTAGCAATGACATAGTTACTATTATTGTCAGTGTTGTCATTATTGGCGGTAGTTTGATAATTCAACATGTTGGAAGTGGGTATAGGAGTGGCAGCACTTGAAGTAACAGGTTTAAGTCTAACATGTAATGCGCTTGTGTCAGGAACTTTTACCATACCATTACTCGATTTATAACTGTTAGAATTGAATATGTTTGAATTTTTTTCGAAATTTGATTTGAAAACTGGAGATCTAATAGGTTCAGCTGGTTCAGTGAGATCTAATCCTTTTTTAATTTTATCTTGTAATGCTTTAATACTATTGCTAACTCCTTCTTTTTTTTTAAAAGAATAAGAAGAGCCATCAGAGTCAGTTCTTTTATGGCCTTTGTAACCGTCACTTAAAATGCTCATATTGTTTGCTCCAGGGCTGCTCAGGCTGGAAGTTTCAAAATCCATGTCTCTAGAATCAATACTATCTACTGTATCATTGGCTGAATTATGGTCACCTCCCAATAATGAGTTAAGGTATTTATCAGTAGTAACTTTTTTATTGATGGAAAATTTAGTTGGCATCTTCAAAAAAAAAATCAATTGGATATTCTGCAGAAAAAAAAACTAATAGGAAAGGAAATCTTTGGCAGGAGTTGAGATGTGAATTTTATTTTTTTTTATTTTTATTTTGTTTTATTAATCTATTTTGTGGGGTGAATCAAAAAAAGTAAAGGTATAATGATAAATGCCACCAGCTACGACCACCGAGAAAAATTTTAGGGACGTGTTACAAAAATGACAAAGAATGGAAGGATGAAGGATGAACAGGAAAACAAAAGTTAATGATTATTATAGATCACACCTGAGGGAGGTTTGGGGTTAGTAACACTCCTTTTTAATTTATTTTATTTTATTTTTATTTTTATTTTTATTTTTATTTTTTTTCCTTATAATTAAAAAGTGATTTAATGACGGATACACACACTTTGTGAATATACAACTAAAAGTGAGCTGTCTATATTTTTTTGTTATTTACTTTTTTTTTTTTTTTTTTTTTTTCACCCACAAAAAAAAAGGGGGGGGGTGGTAGAGTCAAATGCACCAAAGGGTATATGTATGCATTTATGGTATGATCAATGATGTATAATAACTTACCTAATAGATTTTCTTGAGGTGATGGCTCAAAAACGTTATATCATCTTTTTATAATAATTTTAAATAAAACATACAAAAATACTAAAAAGCCTTTTTTTTTTTTCCATCTTTGTTCCTCTTCAGTTCGATGTCAAGTTGATTGTGATATTGTCAATCAAAACATAAATAACCAATATTTATTCATTCATCCTTCTAATTTTTGTACATTTCCTATTTATGTTACTTTGTTCACTTTTTCTTTTTTTCTTTCTTTCTTTCTTTTGCCGACACTCTGCATTGTTTATCCTTGATACATGCATAATTTCAACTTGTTTCGTTTCTTTTTCTTTTTCTTTTTTCTTTTTTTTATTTTTTTTTCCCCTTCTTCTTCTTCTTCTTCTTCTTCTTCTTCTTCTTCTTCTTCTTTTACTTTCTCAATAGCCAATAGACTTTTTAGGACCCACATTGATTTCTATTGAATAAACATATATTTCTTTACAACTCATCAATCGCACTCACCTCTCAGTGCTTTACATTTGAATCCGACTTCCGAAGCTTTTTGTGTCGAAGAAAATTTTTAAAAGCCTTTAGACTTCCGTTGAACTGCAAAACAAATATCAACAAAAATCAATTAGTAGCAAATATGCCAGAAATTGAACCTCCATACACTCCAAAAATCAAACCAGAAATCACCAAGACAAAATTTGGTCAAGTGGAATTTTTTACCGCTCTATATAAAGTACCTGATTCTACAGTTTACAAAGGCACAGTTCTTTTTGTCCATGGATTTGCTGAATATCATGAACTTTATTTGAAGATATGTGATCAATTAGCACAACAAGGGTATGAATGCTTTTATTATGATCAAAGAGGATCTGGTCATACTTCTCCAGGCATATACAAAGGTAGAACTAATGAATATTATGTTTTCAAAGACCTCAACAATTTTATTCAACTTAGACTTGAAAAAATATCCGACAGAGAAAATCAAAAATTTTACTTGGCTGGCCATTCAATGGGAGGAGGAATCATCTTAAATTATTTAGTTCATGGAAAATTCCGTGAAAGATTATCGGGAGTATTTGTGTCTTCTCCTTGTATCGAAATTGCTCCAGCAACAAGACCAAGTACATTAGTACGAAAAATTGGAACTTTTGTGATGAAATTCTATGCCAATTTTAAACTTGATGTGGACTTGAATGTCGAAAATATCACCAGTGATACCGAATGGGCAAATTACTTAGTAGCCAATCCAATGTCTAAAACTGTGGGTACTTTGGCCCTTTATGACGGCATGCTTTCAAGAGGAGAAAAATTATTAAAGACCAGTTATGTGAAAGATTTGATTAAAACAGTTCCAATATTAATATTTCACGGCGTCACTGATCAAATAAATGATTTTCATGGTACTAGGAAATTTGTTGATATCTCTCCTTCTAAAGATTTACAGTTCAAGAAATTGGAAGATACTAAACATAGTCTTTGGATTGAAAGAAAAGAAATTTATGAACAAGTAATGTCAACCACTTTAGATTGGCTCTCTAACCATTAATTATAGAACAAGATAATAATAATAATAATAATAAAAAAAAAAATATATATAGCTGTATATTCTATGAGAAATTCAAATTTTTAATATAATACTATAATAATGTTCGCTTGATTTATTTTTCTTCAATTTAATGATTTTTTTTTTTTTTTTTTTTTCTATTTCTATTTGTTGATATTAATAGTAACGTTGATTATGTCTCTAAAACTTGAAATGTAATCTTCACAAGACCTGTCAAATGCGGGCTAGGATTAATAAAAATTACATAACGGTTATGCTTATTCAGACGATATGTATATATATCCCCAGACTAATATAATCCCAGTATTATTGATTCAGATTTTGATTCAGATTTTGATTGCTGATTTTGGCGCCCATTTGCGTGGCCCATCTCATCGCTTACATAATAAACATGTTACAAACAAAAACCAATCATCTCTATAAATAAAAATATAAAACAGACTACTACTAACAAAAAAAAAAAAAATTCAATACAAAATCGCAAAACTGGAAGGTAGTTTGACTACTCAATTTTTTCCATAACCACCACCACCAGGTGTTTTAATTTGAACTCTATCAAGTGGATTCACAAAAACGATTTCTTTTGGACCCATTTTGGTTACAATATATTCACCATTTGACTGTCTTCTAAACCATAAATTTTCACCTTTTGCCCCTGGCTCACCACCTTTGGCGCCATAAGGTGAAAAAATTCTTCTTTCTGATAAAATTGAAACTCTTAATGGAACTCTGGCTTCGATTTCTCTAATAGCTCCATTACCACCTTTCCATTTACCATTACCACCAGATCCTTCACGAATCTGCCATTTGGTGACAATAACTGGTGCCCTAGCTTCTACCACTTCAATATC
Organism: Saccharomycopsis vini; assembly: GCA_031124825.1. Taxonomy (NCBI): domain Eukaryota; kingdom Fungi; phylum Ascomycota; class Saccharomycetes; order Ascoideales; family Saccharomycopsidaceae; genus Saccharomycopsis; species Saccharomycopsis vini. The sequence goes on from JASTUB010000489.1 coordinate 4,512, forward strand.
GGTAGTTTTTGTATTGGTACAATGAACATTACAAGCATCAGCACCATTATATCCTTCTAAAGCACCAACACCACCACCAAGAGCTTCACCCATGGCAAAACCTGGTTCAACCTTTCCCGTGTAAATGTTTTTGCCACCACGACCCCAACCAAATGAGTTTGCACAACCTTGTGAAGCAGCAACATTACCAAAACATTTCAATATAACATCAGTGATTCTTTGGCCAGAAATTGTACTACCACAAATTGCCACAAATTCACTTGGATTTAAAATTGTGTTTTTAGGGATATTAATATGACAAGGAGTAAGACACCCTTGATTCAAAGGAATATTCAAATCAATCAAACATCTCACTACATAAATAACGCAAGAATGTGTAATTGAAGGTGGGGTATTCATTGGACCATAAGTTTCATGACCTGTCCCATTGAAATCAAAAAATGCTTCACCTTTTTCTCCATCAATAGTGATTTTCAATTTCACTTTTGTACCATCATCGAAATAATCTTCTGCTTCCATTGGTTTACCTCCTCTTTTTTGATATTCTTTTTTGAAAAAATCACGAACCACCATTTCAGCATTATAAGTGATTGCTCTCATATAATATTGGACAAAATCTTTTCCATATTCTTCAAAAAGTCCTTCAACTAATGAAATACCTTTCTTATTGGCGCTAACTTGAGCTCTTAAATCATTTAAATTATGATTGATATTTCTTGTTGCTGAACATCCTGGTTTATTTGCCACTTCTTCAAATAATTTGACAATTCCTTGTTCATCAAATTGACCTTGACTAACTAATTTGAAACTTTTAATTGAAACACCTTCTTGCCATAATTCTTTAGTATTTGGGCTCATTGCAGTAATACCTGCACCACCAATATCTGCATGATGACCACGAGATGCAACATAAAATACAATTTCACCTTTATGGAAAACTGGGGTTATAACAGTAATATCTGGTAAATGAGTACCACCAGCTTCTGGATGATTTGAAACAAGAACATCACCAGGTTTTAAAGTATTTTTATGTAATTCGTGTTGATATTTGATTGCAAATTGCATAGAACCTAAATGTACTGGAATATGAGGAGCATTAGCACATAATCTTGCTTCAGAATCAAATATAGCACAAGAGAAATCTAATCTTTCTTTGATTGAAGAAGAAACTGAAGTTCTTTGTAAAGTTCTTCCCATAGTTTCTGCAATACCCATAAATCTGTGTCCAAATACTGTCAACAATACTGGATCAGCTTGATCTAATGGGGTATCAATATTGTTTTCTTGATTTATTGAAACAATGTTTTCATTTGATGTTTGATTTAAAGTATCTGGTTTGTGTAAATCAATAACAACATGATCATCTAACACATGGGCAGTTGAATTTGGATCAATTAAGATTGTTTGTGTGGCGTCAATTATTAATGCAGGACCTTTAATTACTGTATTTTTGTCAATATTTGGCAAACGATAAATTTTGGTATTTTCATAAGTTCCTTCTTGAAAAACAACACGTTGAGTTTCATTACTAGATGCTAATTTTATTTGTTTTTTAATATTTTCCAATTGTTTTTTAATTGATATTTTTGTTTCAACGCCATTTGAAGCAATACCTTTGACATTAATTGAAGAAACAAAAATTTCACCATTTGGATTATTAAAACCAAATTCTCTTTCATGAGTTTGTAAAAATGGAGTGACATAATCACCATCATTGATTGCTTCAATTTGGAAAGAAGTATTTGAGCCTTTATATTTCATTGATAAACTGACAATTATTTCAATATCTTTATCATTAACCCCTTGATTGTTTATAAGATAATTTGTAATTTTTTGTTTCAATTTGGAGATTGTTTGGTTTGCTTCACTTAATGTGGTATCTTTATTATAAATTGAATTATAAGGCTCTTTCAAATCATAAGTGATTTTTGCTTTAGCAATACCATAAGCTGATAAAATTGAAGAATATTTATGGATGATTACTTGATCAATATCTAAATTTCTAGCAACTGCTGAACAATTTTGAGAACCTGCACCACCAAAAGAAACCAAAGTATGAGTTTTAGTAGCATAACCTCTAGATTCAGTAATATCTCTAATTGAATTTGCCATTTTAACGTTTGCTATATTTAAGAAACCCAAAGCCACATCTTCAGGAGTTAAAGATTTTCCAATATCTTTATTAATTAATTTTGTTAATTCAATAAATTTATTTTCAACAATTTTTTCATCTAAAGGTTGATTACCATCTTTACCAAATATTTTTGGAAATTGAGATACCACCAATCTTCCTAAAAATAAATTAGCATCTGTTACTGTTAAAGGACCACCTTTTCTATAAGAAGCAGGGCCTGGGTGAGAACCAGCAGATTCGGGGCCAACATGAAATAATCCATTTTCCCATTTTAATATTGATCCACCACCTGCAGCAACAGTATGTATTTGTAATTGACCAGCACTATTTTCCAAACCAGCAGTTTTATTTTCAAAACTAATTTCGAAATTATTTCCATCAACTCTAGAGACATCTGTTGAAGTTCCACCCATATCGAAACCTACCAAATTTTTGTCTTCAAAACAAGTTTCTTTAACTCCTACAACTCCACCTGCTGGTCCTGATAATATAGCAGAAATTCCTCTAAAATCTTTAGCATCGGTTAAACCACCATCAGATTGCATGAATTGAACTTTTGGGATGGTATTAAATATCGACAAAAACCCATCGATATAATTTTGAACAATTGGAGTCAAATAAGCATCTATACAAGTAGAATTCCCTCTATTTAAATAATTTATACTTTTTGAAACTTGATGAGAAAGAGAAATATGATTGAAACCAATTTCTTTTGCCAATTTATAAATGATTTTTTCATGTTCATTATATAAATAAGAATGAGCAAAACAAACTGCCAAATTCTTGTAACCTTTATTAAATAATTTCAATAATTTTTCTTTACTTGAAATTAAATTCAAAGGTTTAATTATTCTAATTGGAGTAGTTGATGATGTTATGATGATATTTGGGTCATTAGGATCGATTTTAACTTCATTTGGATCATCAGATGAAGTTTCAACAGTAATTCTTTCTTCAATTCCAACAACTTTTTCAAATAAAGTTTTTGGTTTTTTAATTTTCAAATTGAATAATTCTGGTCTTGCTTGAGTACCGATTTCTAATACTTGTTCAAAACCTTCGGTGGTTATAAAAGCAAATTTTTCACCTTTTCTTTCTAATAATGCATTAGTAGCTACAGTTGTTCCCATTCTAATATATTCAATCAAATCACCATCTAATTTTTCTCCCTTTGGGATTGTTTTTTTGGTATGAATTTCAAGAATTCTTCTAATTGCTTCCCCAGGAGCATCTTTATAATTTTGAGGATCTTCTGATAATAATTTGAAAATAACTTCACCTTGGCCAGGAATATCTGCCCAACAATCAGTGAAAGTACCACCTCTATCTAAAAAAAAAAAAAAAGAAAAGGTTAGTTTGAGATGTTTTGTTTTTGCAAAAAAGGTTATTGATTGACATACCAATGGAGATCTTTACTTTAGACATAGTTTCTATTGATTTTTAATGATTAAAAAAAAAATTGGGGGAAAAGAAGATGAGGAGCAAAAAAAAAAAAAAAGTCTAAATAAAACCTTTTTTTTAAAAAAAAAAAATTATTAAATTGACTAATTAGTCAAATTGAGAGAAATCGATTAAATATTATTATCAATGATGTTATTGTAGAGAGAGGTAGATGGGGGGTGAGCAGGTGCAGCAGCAGCAGCAGCAGCAGACTTTTTTTTTTTTTTTTTTCCCACCCACATTCAATGACTGATTTTGGTAGTAAAACCGAAGAACTTACAATAAAGTGATAATAAATTGAATGATAACCTATGAAAACGTGATTTGAAGCCATTCTGACAAATTTGATGTGATAAAATGAAATAAAAAAATTTTTTGATAACAAATATGATAGGAGAAGAAGAAGTAGGCAAAAAAAAAAAAAAAAAAAAAAAAAAAAAAAAACAAAGAATTAGATTATAAGAGATGTTTATAGATGAATAAAATCTAAAAAAAAAAGTAATTTAAAGCAATTTTAAAAAATTTAATGTAAAAAAAAAAAAAAAAAAAATTTTTTAAAAAAAAAAATAAAAGGAAAAAAAAAAGAAGAAAAAAAAAAAAAAAAAAAAAAAAAAAAAAGATTTCTTATGCTTAATTTTTGAGGTTGGTGTGACCAATCCATGGATAAATGAAACAGTTTCTAAGAAAATTAAAAAAGAAAAAAATTGGAAAAAAAAAAGAATTGACATTTTTCCACAATTATTTAAATTAATTGTTTAATAAACATTGTTTTTTACTATAAAAGTTGTTTGTAAATCATTTGCAATAAAAATTGCAAATTGTGTTTTGAAATTTTGAAAATACACAGTTTTTTTTTTTGTTTTTTTTGCAAAAAAAAACAGTTTTTTTTTCCTCTTTTGAAATTATCTGCATGTTGATGTATAAATTCTTCTGCATAAAGAGAATAACAGTGGAGAGAATTATTACTATAATACAGATTATATGGGGGGGGGGGGGAAGATAAATATAAAAAAAAAAAAAAAAAAAAAAACAGTGGCTTCTTGATATCATTCAAAACTACAAATGAAAAAAAAAAAATTTTTTTTTTTCCTTTTTATTCACATATATATATTTGAGATATTTCACTTGAAGATTGTAGATTTTTGATTTGATTATTGATTTCTTTTTTATTGAACATCATTAATAAATTCCATAATTACAAGATGTCTTTGGAAAACAAATATCAAGATGATTCTTCTTTTGGCGATGTAAAGAATAACGATGGTAATGTTTTTCATTCAATTGAATCCAATGAGAAAAAACAACCAGGAAGAATTCAAAAATGGTTTCAATGGTTTGAACCAGGAACTTCGAAACAAGAGAAAAAAATGATTTTGAAACTTCAATTTTTCATTTTAAGTTATAGTATGATGGCCTATTTTCTTAAATATTTGGATCAAACAAACATTTCCAATGCTTATGTTTCAGGAATGAAAGAAGATTTGAAATTGAATTCAAATCAACTTTCTTGGTTCAACACTTTCTTCAATATTGGTACAATTATTGGTAGTGTTCCTGCAGTGTTTTTGGCTAATTATTTTAGACCTAGATATTTTTTACCAGCAATGGATTTACTTTGGTCAATTTCGGTACTTTTCATTTATAAATGTACTACTGCCAATCAAATTTACGTTTGTCGTTTCTTTTTAGGGTTATTTGAATCGGCAACTAATCCTTTTGGTCATGTCATGTTAGGTAGTTGGTTCAAAAGTAATGAAGTTTTAAGATTAGGTAACCTTTATATCATTGCCGGGATCATTGGTCAAGCAACATCTTCTTACATTCAATCCGGTTTAAAAAGCTCGATGGATGGTCGTTTAGGACTTCATGCTTATCAATGGTTATTTATTTTTGAAGCAGTGCTTGCGGTTCCTGTGATTGTTTATGGACTTTTTGTGATTCCTGATTACCCTTATAACACTAAAGCATTTTATTTGAATGAATGGGAAAGAAAAAGAGCCATTGAAAGATTAGAAGAAGATGGTCGTGTCACTAAAAAAATCGAATATAATATGGCTACTGTCAAAGAAATTGTCACTTCTTGGCAACCATATGTTTTCACCGTTGCTTATTGTTTATGGTGTTTGACTGGTGGATCTTATATGCTTCAATTTTTCGAATTATATTTGAAAAGTTTGAAAAAATATAGTATTTCTTATATCAACAATTTTCCAACCATTATTTCTGGAGTCAATTTGGTGACAATGTTAAGCACCGGTTATATTGCCGATAAAATGGGAAGAAGATGGCCAGTTTTATTATTTGTTGGTTGTGTTTTAACATTTTCAATGTGTGTTCTTGAAAAAAGTCATAGTGTTGATTTTAGAAAAGCTGGTTATTGTTTAACCGGGGTTTATGGTTGTTATACTCCATTATTGGCCGGTTGGACAAACATTTCTTGTAAAAAAAGTCTTACATTGAGAGCTTTTACCATCCCTGCAATGATTGTTATTGGTACCATAGTTGTCACTCCATATCAACAACACGTTTTTCCATCTAGTGATTCTCCATTTTATGAAAAAACTAATGGATTTGCCTATGCGATTGCATTTACTGTTGCTTTGACCGTTTGGACAACAGTTGTTCTTCCATTATTTGATTATTATTATGGTGATAAAGAAGAGAAACCATCATCTCAAGATGTTGAAAGTCAATAAATCATGTTTTTTTTTGTTTGTTTTTTTATATTTTGTTTTTCCGTTTTACTAATGATCTTTGTTTTTTAATAATAAATTTTTTATTTTCATTCTATTTATTTTTTTTTTTTTTTTTTTTTTGTAAACAACTGAGTCATTTCTGCATGTTAAAAAATGTTTTTATTTTTTTTTTTTTTTTTTTTTCATCAAACGCAGCGGATCCCAAAAATCAGTCCCGAAAAATTTTGAATCCAAAAATGAAGAATTTATATATAATATCATCAAATAAACTTGCTAATAATATATAATTTCTATAATTCGATCGAGATCTGTAATGTTTCCCCGAACTCATCCACTCCAAAATTCTCGGGAGAGTAAAGCGGGTTTCGGTGGTAAAACCTCTTCACCGCACGGATTTATGTTCATCCGTCGGCCGTAAGCCGCATTCCAACAATGTTCTTTATTTATTTATTTATCTTTAAGAAACTTATAGGTGGATTTGGATTATTCTATCATCTGATCCATAATATTATATTTAAATAACTAAAGAAAATGGTTTTGATGAATGTGATAATTGATCTTTCTTTGTTGAATAAAAAAAAATAAAAAAAAAAAAATTTCATTGTACAACACTAATACCCTCTTCACCACATCAATAGATTTTATTTATTTTTTTGGTAATAATAATAATAATAATAATAATAATAATAATAATAATAATAATAATAATAATAATAATAATAATAATAATA